>JBBPJJ010000108.1:0-39039 GCA_038088635.1 Veloboletus limbatus
GAGATCAAGAATAGGGAACATGGTACGTGCTACTAAGGTTTATATAGCGTAGGGTAAGAGGCACGGACCATGTCAAGAAAGGAAGAAGGAGAACAGCACCAGTCAAGGGCTGTGTGAATGAGGACAGTGCCGGTCATGGGCTGTGCGAAGGAAGGTCATAGAATACGAGAGAAACGGAGAGAAGGAACTAAGAAAGGAAAGCACAGGTAGTAGGCTGTGCGAGAAGAGAAGTCGAGGCTATGCTCGTGAGAGCATGGGGTCGAGGGTATTCTATGAAAGGGAAAGGGAAATCAAAGAAGCGGGAAGAAAGGAGGTGGACTCAATAGTGAGTCAGAGACAAGGGCGATGACTCATGTTGGATAAGCCAATGGGAGCCGGAAAGGCGAGGGCGGTATAGGAGAGCTCGGGTTAGGCCGAGGGGATGCACGAGGAGGGAGCGAGGCGTGCATGAGGCGGAGATTAAGAGACGGGGATCTAGGAGTGACCATGAGGTCCAAGGGAACAGGGAAGGACCATGGGTATGGTCCGGACACGAGGACAGGGAAGGACCACGGGTATGGTCCGGACACGAGGACAGGGGAAGGACCAAGGGTAAGGTCCGGACATGAGGACAGGGGAAGGACCAAGGGTAAGGTCCGGAGCGGGAATAGGGATGACTCGAGTAAGCACGAGGGGAACTCGTGGTGTGAGGCTGTGGAAGGAAGCCGCAGCAAGGCGGTGCTGGAATGGAAGCCGCAGCAAGGCGATGCTAAAGGGGAGCCTTGAGGTGAGCATGTGATGATCACGAGGCGTGCTCAAGGAACGAGTCGGAATGAACGGAGGAAGGCTGTACTCAGCGGGTACAGTACGAGGAGCGCGAGGAGGATCCAAAGGAGTATGCCGAGGGCAACGTTGTAGACCGAAGTTAGGGGTTCCCGTAAAAGGAGTAAGGATAGGGGAAATTGTAACATTACCCCCCTACTAAGGGTCGAATCACCGATGAAGACAACATACAAAGGTGGAAGTGGAGGAACTCCAAGCGAGGGACGGAGCAGAGAGGTGGCGGAGGATCTGGCGGAGATGTCAGGACAGAGATCCCGGGTAGTTTATTGTCATTTCGGACCACGGTCGAGGACGAGACCGGATCACCGGAGCTTCTTGCCGTTGCAACGTGGCACCTAGAAGACGGTTCAAGGAACTAGGACAAGGATAGTTTTACATCATCTCGGATGCACGGAAGGACAGGGAAGGGGGTAGTTTTACATCATCTCGGATGCACGGAGGGAACAAGGAACAAGTTACCATAACTAGGCAACCGGCGCTAGGGATATCGTCAATATCGGACGACCAAGGACTAGGAACTATCACTGGGTTTCGAGTGACCAAAGACTAGGGTTATCACCGGGTTTCGGGTGACCAAGGACTAGGGACAAGTCACCAGGATTTGGCAACCGGCGCTAGGAATATTGCCAATAGCGGGCGACCAAGGGCTTTGTCAATTTGCTGACCTAAGGACGAGGACTAGGAACCAGGACGTGATGGCGGAGCACTGGACATGGGAATAATCTTTTGTTAAACAAGAGATCAGTTCAAGGACATAGGAAAACCTGATAGTTTATCGTTATTTCGGACGTGAGCCAGGGACTGGGGCATGGGTTTCAAAGATAAGGGAATGCCGGGGTTGAGAGACCGGATTCGGGGTCGAAGGTTGCACTTCGATTGAGTCAACGGTTGGGCGATGACAGATAGTTTAATGTCATTGCGGACATTCGCGAGGATCTAGAAATCGGGAGCAAGCAGACATAGAGATGAAGAAATCTATGAACGAGAGAAACGAGGAAATCTAAGAGACAAGAAGCGAGGGTCAAGGAAATCTAAGAACAAGGAGATGAAGATAGTTTAACGTCATTGCGGACGTATCGAGGACTGGGGAACAAGGAACTAAGGTAGTTCGGACGTATACAGGGGAAAACTAAGGAAAACAAGAAGGTCAGATGGCAGGAAAAGTGAACCCGTGGGTTACCGTGGAGGAGCCATTGGCCGAAGCGAGAGAAGAGAGGAAGAAATCGAAGGAAATTACCCCCCGAACAAGGGGCAAATCACCCGATGAAGCCAAAGGAAAGAAAGAAAAGGTAAAGAGAAGAGAGAGAGAGAGAGATTTAGAAGGACGGGGAAGAGCACGCAATAATGGGTAGCTCGTCATCGTCCGCGAGGAGAGAGGGAACACATCCATCATCAACGGCGGTGAGGGAAGGGAGGCAGAGATCATCTAGATCGAGGTTATCGGGGATGTAGGTGCCTGCGGGAAGGACAATAGTGGTTGGGGAGGAGGTTACACCGATGACATCACAGCCAGCGGCGAGGAAGGAGAAGACTGTGTCGGGGGACATCGGAGCGGGAGCAGAGCGTGCAGCTTGCTTGGCACGTTTCTTCTGCAACTTCTTTTTCTGGTTGCGGGTGAGGGGAGCTGGAGTGGAGACGGGGACAGGGTCGGCTGGGAGAGTGGCAGCGATTTCGGTGAGGGATGCCGTTAGGCCCGACATGGAGGGAAACTCAGGAGACGGAGGCGGACACCCTGCCGTTTCAACGTGGCACCCGGGTGTCGGAGGAATCTCCGAAGGAGTCAAAGAACGAGAAAACGGGCCGGGAACTTCGGCCGTTTCAATGGGACAGGGGGAAGGACGGCGATGGATTTCAGGGGTCGCCGGAGCCTCGAGGACAGGGACAGGGATTGGGGTCATGGGACGAGAGGGATTAGGCGAGGAGATCGAAGATACCGAAGGTTCTGAAGGTTCTTCGGGAACCGGAGACAAGTGACCCGGGGGAGCCGGGGAGACGGGACGGGAGGATCCTGGACTGGGAAGGTCAAGGAAGAATTGGATGTCTTCGGCGGAGAACGGGTCTTCAGGGAAGACTTGAATGGCATCATCGTCAGGGACGTTGTTGGAAAGGACTTCGAACTTATTGGTGGATACAGAAGCTTGGACCGACATAGGTATCATAGTAGGGGAACCACTTGTGTCAGAATGACGGATCGAGTGGCAGCCGATCTTACCGCAAACGTGGCATCCGCTCTTGATAGGGCGAGAGCGGGATGGTCGAGCCGGTTTAGGGCGAGGTCGAGGAGCGGCGGCAGAGGAGGCGGAATGCCGATTAGAATGGCATCCGGGCGCACCACAAACGTGGCAGCCATAGGGGCGGAGACGAGGCGGGACATGTCGAGTTGTGTGCTTGTTGGAATGGCATCCAACAAGGAAACAGACGCGACAACCCCTGGTGGGGCGGCGGGAAGGAGAGGATCGAGGGGACGCATTGTACCCTGCCGTTTCACGGTGGCGCCGGGGTACTGAAGGCGGGGAAGGGGAGGAATGTTTGTCGGAATGACAACCGACCTTGGAACAAACATGGCATCCTCGAGGCGAGGAGCCGGGTCAAGTTGCCGAAACCGAGACTGAGGGTTGAGGACGGGAGGAGAGGTTGATCCTTGTGATCTGGGGACGATGTTTAACGTCATTGCTGACGGACTTGTACTTAGTGGCGGTTGATGCCGCCGGAGGTTTGGGGGACTTGGACTGGGGAACGCCCTGCCGTTTCTTAGTGGCGCCCGGGCGGGCAGTCGGAGCTAGGGGTTTTGGCTTGGATATATCCTGCGCCGATGGGCCAGGACCGGAGGACTTGGGTTTTAAGGACGGGGATAGTTTAACGTCTTTTCGGACTACCTTGGTTGTGTTGACCTGTACCGAAAGGTCGGGTCGGGGCATAGGAGACTTGGAAGTACGTCGACGAGTTCGTGCTGATCTGACTGTGTCGACCTCCATGGCGTCGGGGTCATACTCAGATGGTGATGGGGGATTTGGTTCCGAGAGGGTCATCGGATCTGGGGAAGGATAGTTTTCCGTCTTATCGAGGACGTTAGTCAAGGGGGAAGAACAAGGGATACTCGGACAATGAGTGGTTTTTATATCTTGGGCGCGTTCATAGGCTGCTTGAAGCGTGGAGGCCTTTTCACACCATTTGGTGATGGTGTTTGGTACAGGGTCCATGGATATGATTCTTGTCATGAGCGAGGCGGGGATTCCGGTGGCGTAATATCCTATGAGGACATTCTCGTCGGAGATCTGTGCTTGAATCGCATATTTCTGGAAGTTAGTGGTATACTTAGTGAGAGCCACTAGGAGGGATCCGGATTTCGGGACGGGGACAGTGGCGGTGGAGAGCCAGTTGATGGCTTCTTGGACAGGATCGTTGGTTGCGAAGGTGGTTTCGAATTCTTGGCGGAACTGCGACCAAGACGAGGGTTTTGCTTTTCGGGTAATGGCTCCTTGGTATAAGGAAGCCCAGGGTGCGGCGGATCCTTCGGTCATGTACGAGAGAGCGAAGGCGATTCTTTTTATGTCGGAGTCGTAGATTTCTTGGTTGGCTACAAGGTAGAATCTGACCTCGTTGATCCAGTCTTGGGCCTTCTTGGCAGACCCGTCGAAGGTGCTTGGGGTTTTGAGGTCTAGTTCCTCGGGTTCGTTGCTTGGTGTCGTGACTGGGGGAGTTGGCGGGGTTGAGGGTTGGAACGGTGGTGGTGGTGGTGGGAGCGCGGCAGTTAACTCCTGAAAGGAGTATGCTGGGGAATCTACCGGGGTTCTTGGCCGAGGAGTTCTTCGGGGATATGGTGGTAGTGGTGTTCTTTGCGTGGTGGGAGTCCTATGACGAGGAGTTGGTTGTTCAGAAGACGAGGATTCTACAGTCGGTGACAGCGGGGAGAGTGGTGCGCTTGTTGGAGAGGTGGGAGACACCGCCGGCGAGGCAGAGGGAGATACTGGGGACGTTGGTGGTGGCGGTTCCCGAGGGGGTGCAACTGGAGAGTCGTCGAAGAGTGAGCCGAAGATTCGGCTAGCTGAGGAGACGGCGGCGAGGAGAGCATCTTCAGAACGCTGAGGGGAAGGTGCTCGGCGACGAGGAGGCATAGTGAGCTAGATGGGGACGGGGAGCGAGGAGTAGATGATACGGCTCACGATAAAAGTGGCCGTGAAAGGATATTCTTGATCTTTTGTTACGTGTGTACTTGGGTAAGCACGTACGTAGCCCTGGTGAGGTCGAGGACGAGGGAGTCCTTGGCCGATGCCGTCGATGGTGTACGCGGAGACGTAGGCTGCACACGGATAGTGCCAGCCAAGGGGTCGTATACCAGGTCGAGCGCGGAATCAGCGAAGGAAGCTAGGATTGCAAGGGATAGATCTAGGACTAGGATACAAGGGTAGGTCCTGGGACTAGGAGTAAACCTAGGGACTAGGGGTATGTCCAGGGAGATCAAGAATAGGGAACATGGTACGTGCTACTAAGGTTTATATAGCGTAGGGTAAGAGGCACGGACCATGTCAAGAAAGGAAGAAGGAGAACAGCACCAGTCAAGGGCTGTGTGAATGAGGACAGTGCCGGTCATGGGCTGTGTGAAGGAAGGTCATAGAATACGAGAGAAACGGAGAGAAGGAACTAAGAAAGGAAAGCACAGGTAGTAGGCTGTGCGAGAAGAGAAGTCGAGGCTATGCTCGTGAGAGCATGGGGTCGAGGGTATTCTATGAAAGGGAAAGGGAAATCAAAGAAGCGGGAAGAAAGGAGGTGGACTCAATAGTGAGTCAGAGACAAGGGTGATGACTCATGTTGGATAAGCCAATGGGAGCCGGAAAGGCGAGGGCGGTATAGGAGAGCTCGGGTTAGGCCGAGGGGATGCACGAGGAGGGAGCGAGGCATGCATGAGGCGGAGATTAAGAGACGGGGATCTAGGAGTGACCATGAGGTCCAAGGGAACAGGGAAGGACCATGGGTATGGTCCGGACACGAGGACAGGGAAGGACCACGGGTATGGTCCGGACACGAGGACAGGGGAAGGACCAAGGGTAAGGTCCGGACACGAGGACAGGGGAAGGACCAAGGGTAAGGTCCAGAGCGGGAATAGGGATGACTCGAGTAAGCACGAGGGGAACTCATGGTGTGAGGCTGTGGAAGGAAGCCGCAGCAAGGCGGTGCTGGAATGGAAGCCGCAGCAAGGCGATGCTAAAGGGGAGCCTCGAGGTGAGCATGTGATGATCACGAGGCGTGCTCAAGGAACGAGTCGGAATGAACGGAGGAAGGCTGTACTCAGCGGGTACAGTACGAGGAGCGCGAGGAGGATCCAAAGGAGTATGCCGAGGGCGACGTTGTAGACCGAAGTTAGGGGTTCCCGTAAAAGGAGTAAGGATAGGGGAAATTGTAACAGAAACAAAGATGAATCATAACACTTTTCATGTCACCAAAACCATTTATATTGCCCATTGAGGGCTGACATGATTAGAACAATCCACGGTCTGCAAATATGTGGGTCGATGCGCCAGAGTCAATTATGGGCAGTGAGCTCGATGCTGTACATGCACTGTATGCAGAGTCTTCACCAGGAGGGACCGGAGACATAACTAGTTTGGTTGTGTCGGACAATGGGTATGCAGATATGGCCTTGCTGGCTATTAAGCATTTCTCAACTACAACGTTCAATGTTTCATCATTTCCCTCCTCCATTGCAGGCTTGGCATTCTCATTTGCCTTCCCCTTTCCTTTGTTTCATGGCTGCTTCCATCTGGGTCTCTGCCCTTGTTTGCCACCACCTTTTGCCCAACAGTCATCTCGGGTATGCCCTTCATTATTGCAATTCATGCAAAATTTTGCACCGATTGCACGTGCAGTGCATTCTAAGGTCACAAGAGCAGTTTCGGATGATGCAGGGGTAGTAGTGGTTGGTGCTTGATGTTGTTTCTCCTCCAATATCTCGGATACAATGCTTGATAGTGTAGTCATGTTCTTGTTGATTTTCACTCCCTTTACGAAGTAATCCCATGAGTCTGGGTCTTTCGGATCACATGGTAACATCGATAGTAGCACAGCAGCTGCAAACCATTCAGGTATAGCAAGGTTGGCATTTGTGAGGTACTGGACAGCTTCCTGGTACTCATTGATATAAACCAATCCATCGCCACCACTTTGCATGTGTTTCATGAGGTAACAAAATGAGTATATAATGGATCCTGATCTGACCTGAATGAATTTGGCTGCAAGAAGGTCCCATGATGCATTGGTTGTAAATAAATGTGCTATTTTCACCACTAGCTCTTGCTTGAGAGAGTTGGTGATAAGCATCGACGCAGCAATATCCATCTTCTGCCAAATTTGTTGTTTAGCAGGATCCAACGTGGGTTCTTTCAGTGATCCATTGACAATTTCAAGTAGTCTACAGTAGCTGAAAGCTTTTCGCATGCTGTGTGCCCATACAAAGTAACCCATTTTGTTTGCAAGGTGGTCTGCCTCAGTACGTGGGAAGAAATGGTTGGAGTTGTTGGGCATATCCCATGATGAGGGAAGAGATGGTGCGGACGTTGTCAGAGGATTACTACTACTAGCCTGAGCTGAGCCTTATTAATGTGGGAGGTAATTAGAGATCTGGGGCGACATATGATGGGAAATTTTTTCCTGGCAGTGGAAATGATTGGAGGAAATGTCTAGGGGGCAAATTGGTGTGGAGCAATGTTTTGGCGTTGTTTTTATCATTGACAAGTGGTGCGCTACAGCGCAGGGCTCATAACCTAATGAAATGAGTGATGAGCTCAGTCGTGATAGCAGAATGACTGAGTTAGCACTGTACCTAATGGAATGAGTGACAAGCTACGGTACAGTGAGCATGGCTAAATATCAAGTGTAAATGATAGACATACCTCAGTCATGATAGCAGAACGACTGAGGTTCAAACTACAGCATTGAAACTAAAAATGAGTATAGCGTGATGTGGGAAGATGGTACTATAAATAGTAATGTATGACGAGAGCTGTGAATAAACAGCATGTCTCAACAAATTGGACCAAGGTTAAAACTGAGTTCCTTCATCATCTAGCAGATCCAGATAGCATGGTGAGTACAATTGCTCAGAGCCATGTATTCCATCTCAGTGGATGACAGGGCAGTGGTTTTTTATAAGTGTGGATTCCACAAAAACACACAATGTGCCAATTTCATGTAGTACCCAGTTTGGGAATGGTGGGTGAAATGATCTTGACCCCAATCAGTGTCAGTACAAGCATAGAGTTCCTTATCCAGGGAGCCATTATATACAAGCATATAGCTTTATGTGCTGACGAGGTACCTGCAGATGTGCAGGGCCTTATCGAGATAGGTTTGTGACGGATTCACAGATGCATGGGTGAAGGTGTTAAATGTTTGCACAATATCAGGTTGAGTACCAATCATAAGATAAAATAATGAGCTGATGACCTGCTGGAAGCGCATCTGCAATGCAGGGTCAACTGGGGTGTTGTTCTTCTCCAGATAGTAGCTGGGAGGTGGCAGTGTGTAGGCAGGCCTAGCGTTTGCCATGCCACAACATTCAAGAATTTTAGCAAGATATTCTTGTTGGTTAGTGTTGCCTCAGCTCAGCTTTTGTATTTTTCAGCTTATTCCATCTAGTGCACTCATTTTGTATTTTTGACAAATATCAACAGTGTATGAAATATAGTGTCAAATGGCCTCTATATGTCTGCTTAATACACCCTAATATAGTAATCTGTCCATTTTTAAGATATTGCCCTAGCTTCACTTTTAGCTCAGCTTTTGTCAAAGTAGCTTAAATGAATCAAAAATAGTCAGATTAATGATAGTTAAAAACAAATTTCCTGATAGCAACACCTAAAAATTGCATTATTACACTGAGAACATGTTTATTAACCAAGTAGATAATGAGATATAAAATGCCAGCTTGAAGCTATGGCAACACTATTGTTGGTCCAGGAGTATTTTCCAGCCATTTCACTTGATTACCATTCACGAGGTTCCCCGAGATTACAACATTCCCACTTCTTCATGAATGCAGCCTTGAGCTTATCTACTAAAGCTTGGTCTGGTCCACAAATGAGGGCATCATCAATGTAGATGATAGAGAGCACAAATGTTTTATTGACTCAATAGCTGAATAGTCCAGCATCAGAGTGCAAGTAGGTAAATCCTAGCGTCTTCATGGACTTATCCAGTGTTTTCTACCAAACTAGTCCAGCTTGTTTCAAGCCATAGATTGCATGCAGGAGTCATAGGACCTGTTACGATTCCCTCTTTCCCTTTCTTTTCCCTTCTCTTTTCCCTGCCTTGTCTTTACACCATTTATTTAGTGTCACATGACACGCCTGTATTACCAATCCTTCCATAGGATTCCATCGGTTTCTATTGCACTGACCAAGCACTCTTCTTTTGCTATTGGCTCTCACTTTATTCCATGACATTCTTTCACCTTCTATACTGAACTTATGAACATTCCGCAAGGTTCAATCATATTCCATAGCTCGGGTATATAAACCCTTGCCTCCCTTTCTTACTCCTTAGCTTAGACCTCCTTGCAATTACCTTGTATTCCTTGTGCAATCTATCTGCCTTGCAGACCTGCTCTCCTCGTCTTGGTCCAACTGTCAAGTGGACACCCATCATTTCCTCGCTAAGCTCCTGCCGATTCCTCAAGGCAGTTCATTGTCGACTTTCATGAAACTACACTTAGGTGAGTCCTCGTTCTTTGTTCAAGACTTTGCAAGGCTATGCTTGCCCCTACCCGGGTCAACTGTAACAGGACCTTGCCTTTGAGATGAGGGGGCAGGAAACCCTTAGGAAACTCCATGTAGAGTTCCTCTTCCAGTTCTCCATAAAGATAGGCAGAATGCATGCTAGTCCAGTAATGTACCATGACTTAAGTGCAGCAAGCACAAGCATGCATCAGACTGTTTTGAATCATACTATAGGGGAAAAGATCTGATCAAAATCGATGCCCTCCACTCAGGAGAACCCTTTGGTGACCAATCTGGCACATTTACAGCCATCAGGTTTGACATCAAAAACCCATTGGTTCACCTTACAGTGAGCAGGGCAATCAACAATCTGGTAGACCTTTTGGTCTTTGGGCATTTGAAGCCCAGTCTCATAAGCCTTGCACTAGAGGGATTGTTCATCCATTGGCAGCTTAAGGATATCATGGTATGACCATTTACAATAGTTTACTGATGTGTGGAGGTGATCATCTATAGGGACAGTGCGATTGAGTCAAAACTGAGCCAGATCATCCCCCCCTGCCCAAACTAGGCATTCAACAAGGTCCTCAGAGTTGGCTTCATTGGGCACCAGAGGGCTCACCTGGAGCATCAACAGAGGGATCGGAGAAAGCAGAGGGACCTGGTTGGACAATTTCTCTTCAACAGGTATCATACTCAATCTCCTTGAGCTGCTGTAGAAGAAGGCATTTTTTGCCATAGATGTTGCCCAGCTGGGTAGGTGGGCAGCATTGAAACTCACTGCAACGAGGAGCAGGGGGCACAGCTGGAGGAGGATGAGGCACACAAGGAGGAGTGACCAGAGCAGGATCTGCAGGAGGCAGATGCTCATCTGCAGCAGGTCAGGGATGAGAATGAGCAGGGGCTGCATCATCGTTGGAAGGGATGGAACCAGAATCAAGGTCTGGATCCTCTTCATGCCAGTGTGGAGGCAAATGGTGAGATACCAGACTGGAAGGTCTCATGTGAAGGGAAATAATGCTCATCAAAGACAGCATGTGCAGAGGTGAAAGGAGCAGTGTTACTCCTTATGAAGAAGTAGTTCTGATCACTGCCAGAAGCTACACCAAGCTATGTCATCATCTTGGATTTAGGGGCAAGTTTACCCTTGCAAGTTTCATCAGGAATATGCACATAGGCACTGCATCCAAAAACTCAAAGATAGGAGATAGAGGGCTTACACCCATGTAGCAGCTCATGGGAAGTCTTTTACTGGAGATGAGTGTTGGGGGTGTGGTTGTAAATGTGAGCCACATGCTCAAGGGCAAATTGCCAATAAAAAAGGAGCATGCAGGCATCAAGGCACATGGCCTGAGCCTTATCCACCAGTGTGCATATGAAATGCTCCACATGTCCGTTCTGCTAGTGAACATAGGGAGCAGACTGGTGAATGTGAACACTGTTATCCCAATGGAATTCAGTGAATGCCTTGGAAGTGAATTCTCCCCCTGCATCAGAGCACCAATATTTAATGTTGGCATTGAATTGAGTTTGCACATCGGCAAGAACTGCTTGGTGATCTGAAGGGCCTGATCCTTTGTCACGAGACATGAGACCCAGCCCATAGACATGTAGTCATCATAGAACACAGCAGCGTAATGCTTCTTCATATAGCTGGCAACCTCAAATGACTTGAGATCATAGTGGATCAACTCAAAGGAAGCAGTAGCCCACATCTCACTGTGAAGAAAAGATCAGTTGGGTTGTTTGCCCAACCGACAACCTCGACATAAGTCAGACTGATCTAGAATAGGGACGTCCGGGAAATCAGGTGTATGGTGCTTTGCAGCATGGAGTACCTCTTTCAAGGCATGTCCTAATTGCTGGTGCAGGAGGTCATAATCGACTGCAACCAGGAAGAGGGTCTGTGCATTGTGCATGGGCAAAGCAGATATCCAATACATGGTATCTGTTATGATTTCCCCTTCTCTTAGTCCTTTTACAGGAACCCCTAACTTCGGTCTACAACATCGCCCTCGGCATACTCCTTTGGATCCTCCTCGCACTCCTCGTGTTGTACCCACTGAGTATAACCTTCCTACGCTCATTCCGACTCGTTCCATAAGCATGCCTCGTGCTCATCACGTGCTCACCTCGAGGCTTCCCTTTAGCATTGCCTTTCTGCGGCTTCCATTCCAGCATTGCCTTGCTGCGGCTTCCATTCCAGCATTGCCTTGCTGCAGCTTCCTTCCACAGCCTAGCACCATGAGTTCCCCTCGTGCTTACCTGAGTCATCCTTATCTCCGCTCCAGACCTTATCCTTGGTCCTTCCTTTGTCCTCGTATCCGGACCATATCTGTGGTCCTTCCTTGTTCCCTTGGACCTCATGGTCATCCCTAGATCCCCATCTCCAGATCTCCGCCGCATGCACACCTCGTTCCTTCCTCGTGCATTCCCTCAGCCTAATCCAAGTCCTCCTATACCGCCCTCCCCTTTCCCGGCTCCCATTGACTCACTCAACATGAGCCATTGTCCCTATCTCTGACTCACTATTGAGTCCGCCTCCTTTCCTTGTCGCTTCTTTGATCTTCCCTTTCTTTCATAGAAAACCCTATGCTCCCACGCGCATAGCCTTGGCTTCTCTTCTCGCACAGCCTACTTCCTGTGCTTCCCTTCTTTAATCTCTTCTCTCCGTTTCCTTTGTATTCTATGACCTTCCTTCGCATAGCCCATGACTGGTGCTGTCCTCATTCCACACAGCCCTTGACTGGTGCTGTTCTCTTTCTCCTTTCTTGACATGGTCCATGCCCCTTACCTTACGCTATATAAGCTCTAGTAGCACGTACCATGTTCCCTATTCTTGATCTCCCTGGACTTCCCCTGGATCCTAGACCCTAGACCCTAGATCTACCCCTAGTCCTTGTACCGCTTTGCAATCCTAGCTCCCTTCGCTGATTCTGAGATCGACCCGGTATATGATCCCTTGGCTGACACTTTACGTGTGCAGCCTACGTCCCCGCGTACACCATCGATGGCATCGGCCAAGGCCTCCCTTGTCCTCACCAGGGCTACATGTTAGAAAAGGTACCATGAAAGTAGATAGCATCCTTATCCTGCTGGATTCATATACACTTGTTGCACAGCAGAGTACCCACAGAAATAAGCTTCATAGTACAGCTAGGCATGTAAATGACTGGCGATAACCATATGAGTCAATGGTTATACCAAATGAGGACAGTACCAATGCCCAGAATGGGTGCACTCCTGTTGGCCATCTAGGATATTGGAGTAGAATATGGTTTGTATTCCACAAAGTTGGCATGATTGCTTGTAAAATGGGCAGATGCCCCTTAGTTGAGAAGCCAGGTATTGCAAGGCATCTCATGTGAGTGGGCTTTTCCCTTTCCCTTTTTGTCACTCTTACAATTATCACACTGAGCACATTCATCCAACGAATTTTTATCATTGGGAAAAGTAGCTACAAGAGGTGTAACTATGAATGTCCGAGCATTTCTATGTACATTTTCTGCATGGAAAGCTTGCTCATCAGCTCATGTGTAAGAAGGACAGAGGAAGAAAGGTACTTGCCAATGTTGCCATGATATTAGGTAATCGAAGTCAAAAGTAAAATCTTCGTCTTCAATAATATTGCCAAATTGACTGACAATGTTCCCATTGGCATCTGTGGATGGCCTCAGTATCAAGTAGACATCAGCAGCCTCTGAGAAAAACCTCTCAAGGTACTCATCCCAGATGTCATTGACCTCACCCATACTCACCGTGTTGTTGTCATCAACATAAGTAGTGGGGGCAAGTGGGACCTGCACGTTATCCTCAAGCCTTTCAGAGAGAGTATGCCTGAGGTTGATGAGGGGGGCATCAGCCACAAAAGGGCTGGAAGTGAGGAAGCCCAAAGATGGGCAGGAAGAACTGCTGGGCTCTGCATCTATACCATGAGGGCACAAGCAAGAGACTACCTCATTGAAGTGTCAGAGAGTGAATGAGGTCGTAGGGACCTTGAGTTTGTGCACCAAAAAGGTGGCTTGTTGCATCTGTGGGAATGCTGGCAGCCCATAGTGGATCATGCCGAGTGTATTGGAGTGCCTGTGGTAATCACAAAGCAGTGGTGGAAGAGAGAACACAGGAGGTGCTATCAAGTTGGCGGGACGAATGGCCAGATGGAGGATGTCAAAGGGCAAGGAAAAAGGAACTAGCATGTCAAATAGCAAAGCAAAATAGAATGACAAAGTGGCAGATTTTTCAGCCCCCTGGTGTGCTTCCTTTTCACAGTGAAACTAATGAGACCCCTCAGAGCGCTTGCCCTTCCCGCACTCCTTGCATGAAGGCTTGGAGCCAAAGCCAGAGCTGGAAGGGCCAGCAATAGGTTGCTGCTGATGCTGGGAGAAGTGAGGATCATCTTTCTTTCACTTGACAGGCCCAGTGCATGTTGCACAGGAGGTTGGGAGTGATTGGAGGGCTTATGCTTGGAAGTGTGTTGTTTGCAAGCAACCACCATCATGTGCTCGATGCAATCCACGGTAGAGATGATGGAGGTGGAGGCAGAGTTACCTCAGATGGTTCCTGCATTCAGCAACTGGGTTGCGAAATTGGCATAGGACAGGAGCTTTGACAAGAATATCATGGCTTTGATCTGGTCAGAGACAGAGTACTCAAGTTGTTCAAGTAATGCAAAGTGTGCATTGGCCTTCAAAAAGGTCTGTGCTGAGTGGTTGTTCTCTGGGAATGTAAGAGCCATGGAGGTAAGGGATGGGGTGTCGTAAGCATCCTTCAACACATCCCACAGAGTGTTGGCAGTCATATAGTTGTTGAATTACGAGGTAATGTTCTGGTCAATTTTGAGGCATATAGCCCCAAGTGCCTTGTTGTCGTTCTTGTCCTACTTCAGCTGTTTGGCATTGAGTGCCTCCTGCTCAGCAGGAGTGAAGGTGACCTGGACATGCTGGTTCTCAGCATTGAGAGTGGTCAGGTGAGCCAGATGAGAGCGGTGAAGCTTTTGGAACACACCTGCAAAATGCAGGTACACATCCATCTACTGGGCCCAACATTTGTAGTTGGGGCTGGTAAGGACAGGGAGTTCCTTGAGAGAGGAGGCCATTAATCATTGTCTGTGATAGAACATGTTAGCTCAATCAAAGAGGATAAAGGGAGCAGAGTAGCCATGTCACCAAATAACATTCCAGAGCCAGGAAATCAGAGGGACATAGTCTCCTCCTATCCCATCATCTGGGTAACCATGCCAAAGAGCATTTCCACATTTTCTGGTGCTCGCCTTGCTCAGAATAGAGCAGTCATTGACCTCAAAGGAGAACATTTCTGCATTGTCCTTGTCACTGATCACATTCCAGGCAGACTGCATTGCATATCTTTCAGATGGCAAGCAGGGCTCATAATCTGTTGCAATGGCATGCTCCCTTTTCAGGGAGCTGGGAAGAGTGATGCAAACAGATCTTACATACCTGAGAAAGATGGTGACAGTTAAGAATCAAGAGTAATTGTAAGTCAGCTAATGTTATTTGTACTCAGCTCCTGCTTATATAGTGTACAGGCAGGTATCTTACTAAGCTTATTACTAAGCATCAGATAGGAGTATGATACATTTTCAACAACCACTCCCTTCCCTTTCCCCCACTTTTCCCATCACTTCCTACCCCTTTCCCTTCCCCAACTTTTCTCATTATCCCCTTCCCCTTCCTCAACTTTTCCCATCATTCCCTCCACCTCCCTCAACTTTTTCCATCATCTACTTCTCCTCCTATAACTTTCTCCATTATCCCCTTCTTCTCCCACCACTTTTTCCCATGACCTCCTTCCCCTCTTCTCATTTTTTCCTATTATTCCCTTCTCCTTCTCTCATTTTTTCTGATTCCACAATTCCTATCCTATTATCTCCTTCCCTATGCCATTGTAAATCATATCATATTTGTTGGCTTTTCTGGAATGTCTGGATGGTCTGGTAATCTGGAATTGAATGTCTGGAGTGTCTAGAATGTCTGGAACTCTGAAATGCATTGTCTGGATAGTTTGGAACTTCTGGAAAGTTGGAAGTGCAATGGCTAGTTTGCTGATGGTGTATGTCACCCCATATGACAGGTGTTGTGAGATATTCTGATATAGCAAACAGTATGCATTCATACAGCCACCTGATTACTTAATTAGGTGTACTTAGAGTTGTCATACCTAGTCACTGACTATTGAAGAACTTGATACATCATTCCACTCTGAGCTATTGTATAGTCTGGAGACTACTCCTCTCCACATTATATTATATAACAGGATGTGAAATACATGGTCTGTTTCATATCTTGTCAGGTGTCATCCTGCCCCCCAACATCAAAATTGTTGGCAGGGTCTTGTTTTATAAGGAGAACTGTGATCAGGTATTAATTAAATGTTGGCAGCAAACTGGTCACATGCAATCATATACGCTCACACCAGCTTTGAACCAGTGTTCACTTGGAGTCACCAGTCAACTTGGATGGCACAGGAAATGGTGAAGATGTTGTGAGATATTCTGATATAGCAAACAGTACATGTTCGTACAGCCACCTGATTACTTACTGTCCTTGTCGGCTAGGTTGGCCGCATGGGAATCTTTAGCTCAAATCCACCTGCCCCCTTGATTCAACCATTGCATGGCAACCGCTGCACGGAATTCGAAAACAAGATGAGCATTGGACTCAGATTGGTCTGTAGAGTACGATCCGTAAGGTCCGCATGTAAAAATATGATTTTTGAAATTTCAGAATTATACACTGGCCAGAATTCAACTGGAAGAACAATTATACAGCAGTATGACAGAAAATCAACATATATTGGCATGGATACAAGCAATGAATACTCTATTTATGAATCAGGAGTTGTCTAGGTCATCTCCAGTGCCAATTTTCGCAAATCTTGCTTTGCATATTGCATGATAAAGAGAGTGGTGCCGCGGGGAACCTTCAGCATCTCCTGAAGCTCATTGCGTGCTATAAAATAACTAGACAGCTGCGAGAGATGGATAAAACCTTCCTGTTCAAAAATGGGGGCAAATCGAGCAAACCCAATCTGGTCTTTACCCCACTCCTTGTGATCATCAAGTGATTTGAGCCAAGCAGATATGCTGGCGATTTCAGACAGTGGAATGTCATCAATGGATACAAGGGTTGTTGTGCTAGTCATCGTGCTTGAGAAAGTGGGTGACGTCGAGCGACTAGTAGTGGAATCGGGTTTGCTGGATGGATGAGCTGCCATAGGTGGTACTAGCATACCATTGGTGCTGCTGCCAGGTTGAGTGACAAGCCCAGGTGCACGGAAATATCCATGGCCCTCTTGAGTGCCTGGGTAACCTGGTCCCTGGAGTCCACCTCCCCATGGTGATGGTAAAACAATGACCTGAGGAGCGGATGGATAGAGATATTCTGGGTTCAAGGGATTGAACATCTGTGGAAAAGAATCAGGTCCAGAGGTTGGCGCTGGCTGTATCCAGGTGCATGGCCATGCAGCATGAAGATATAGCATTGGAGGCTTTTCATCAACTGTGCCGAAACCATTTTTCTAGAATTCAATGTTCAGTAAATGGTGCTTGAAATGAATATCGTATGACTTACAACCTCACGAGCCCATAATGATATCTGACTATGCGTCAGTATCATACAAGTCTCGCTTGGACCCAGAAAACAGAACACAGGCGAGCTCTGTGACTTTGAGTGGACTTCACACATATATTTCTTCTGAAGCTGATCAATGATTTCTTGAAGATGTGCGGCACCTTCATTTATCTCATTGATTCCTGATGATGGTGGCTGCTTGGATCCTGATGTTGAAATCTTTGTAGCCTAGAGGTAAAGGGACATGTAAATACAGGTTTGCGATTAGAACAAAGAGACATACCATTTGATTACCTGATTTCGAGTTGCGCACATTGGAGGGATTTGATGACTCATCATCCAAGCCGCCATCTTCGAAATAAACAAGTACATTCTTGAGTGGACGAGTGGATGGCTTCCCATTTGCAAGATGTGGTGGTACAAGCATTGGGCGCATTCTTGCCATGAACAGTACTAGTTCTTCCTTTGACTGAATGGATGTTGCTGCGTGCTTTGAATTGTTTGAATCCAGACGATACTGAAGTTTTAGGGCAGGAGCATAACACTTGAGCTTTGCAGCTACCGAATCACAAAGCTCGTTGTAAGTGATCTTGGATTCAATGTCAAATGGAGAATTTGTGCCATTTGGCTTACGGACAACACATGGAATAACGAAAGCTGGAAATTATTAGTAAAGTGCATGATAGTTGGCAAGGAATACTTACAACAAGTCTGAGGATCATAAATACTCTGTGCAATGTGTAGTACAGATGTGCTACTACCAGTAGTGGAGTTGACCTTTACTTTTTTCCGTGCTGCCAGCAGTGGTGGTGGTGGCAGTGGCAGGCTGCTTTGCAGGAATGCATCGTCCGTTCCACCGGATTCAGAGCCCTGGTCGTCGTTTGTCGTAGATGAAATAGCATCAAGTTCTTGTCGAAAGTCATCACTTCCATCTTCAGGCTCAGAGATCATAACACTATCACCAAGTTGTTGAACGCACTGTTACTCAGCTGCCTTTGCCCCTATTTCTATTCTATTTCTTTTACTTAGAGTAGCTTATATAATCATAGATCACATGTCTTTATATAAGATTCGAACTCAACATCTGAGTTCTAATAACACTTGTTCTCCAACCACCATCATCTGCCTCAACACTGTTCAGCCTCAACACCTCCAACAATGTGAGTAACCAAATCGCCTCCACGTTCTGTGTTGTCAAACAGGTTATGAGCCCTGCTAAGTGTGAAGGGAGCGCAAGCAATCGCTGCACCTGGAGCTGCTAAGCGACTCGCCTGAAGCTATTGCTGCGTCGTTCTATACAATGCGCAATAAGCTCGGCAATGAGGCCAACATGCCAGCGTTGTTCACGATGCGGCATGAAGATGATGGCTGCGTGTTACACGCTGCAACGTGGGAGCGCCTATGGCGATCCCTCGTCATCGTTTCCCCCGAAACCTTGACATTTCATATCACTAATCACTTTAACCCTAGACTATGTCTTTATCCACATCCTCCTCCTCATACAATGTCCCAGTTTTCACTGGTGCTAACTACAGCACATGGTGGCCGAGAATGGAGAGCGCCATCTTGGCGACTGGTGGTTCTTGGGTCAAAACCATCAACTGCCCCAACATTGGTTCAGAAGCCACTGCCGAAACCATCAGCTTCTGTTAAAGTCGGGTTAAATCTACTCTGGCTACTCTGGTGACAACTCTGGGGTAGCACGACTTGTCGGGACTTCGGCTTCAGCGACTTGAATGGAGCACTGCGCCCTTGTCAGACTCTCATCCCGGTATTTGCGGAAATGGAGCAGAGAGACTTAACACTGACTGGCAGCGAAGTCGAGTGGGGGTCGGATGCGAGCAAAGGAGCTCAGACAGAGATCAGAGAAGGGAAGAGGAGTTGAACTTAAGTCAATATTTGAACTGAGGTACTCTAGCGACTATCAACGGGTTTATATACCTAATTGCGGAGCGGGACGGAATGGAACGGAGGACGAAATGGAAGTCAGATGAGTGAGTGGCTATCCTAGAATCAAATGATGGACAGGTATCAAAGATGGTTGCGAATGATCGCAAACAATGTCCAAATCTGATGGATGTGAAACGAAACGAATGTTATAAGTCAAAGGCCATCAATCAAAGTCAAGAGGTCATGTGGTACGAAGCGTCATAATGAGCGGAACAGAACGGGGTTGCGGAGCGCCTTGGGAGTTTGGAAGAGGACGGAATGATGGAACCGAGTTGTGGAGCGACGGAGTTGGGTTGCGGAGTTCGGGATATGACAGCTTCTATGTGAAGTGGACTCAGGCGAACAATAAGATACTCAGAGCTATTCGTCTTTCACTCTTGCCTACCCTTCTCCAAAAATACATCGGAGAAACCCATGCCTTCCTCCTCCTTGACGCCATCAAAAACGACTATGGAAAGCCAGGACTACCCCAGATCTTCAAGGATTTCAAGGCCGTGATGGACGGTACTATCCCCACTTCGGGGAACCCTGCGGCGTCCTTTGCCAAATTCCAGACACTCTTCACGTGGCTGGAAGCTAACAAGTACCCCATCCCTAAAAACCTCCAAGCAATAATCCTTCTGTCCAAGCTCCCCCCCTTGATGGACATGATTGCACAATTACTTGCGCAAAAATGAGATTCTGAGGGGACGTTTGTCCCACCATCAGTCAAAGACATGGTCACATCCGTGACTCTCACATGGGAGTCGAAGAATATGGGAGGCAAAGGTAAGGCACCAGAGCAGGTGCAAAAGATCTCCGCCGTCAAGCGGAAGCCAAGGAACCCTTCCTTCCAGGGTCAACAGCAAAACCCCCCTGCAGCGCCCTCTCAGAGGCAGCAGCAGGAGGAGAATGCTGACTCTGAGAAGAAAAAGACCAAGCGCGGCAAACGGGGAGGCAAATAGCAGTGGAAGAAGTGGAACGCGCTCCAGTTCATTGAGCAAGGCTCCGAATCCGGCAGTGGCGACTACTTCGCCTCAACCGCTATAGTCCCCTCACTCCCACCATCATCGATCCTTGCATGAGCGCTCATAGAAGCGCTCAGCAATACCAAGGACAGGGTGGTCCTGCCGCATTTGTGCAGACCAAAGAAGCATTTGCATTCGCTTATCAGCTGAATATCCACCCGTCTTGCGAGATCATTCGGTCAATCGATGCGGCTCTCCCGCTTCTTCAATGGCTTGACTTCTCATTGCCCCCTCCTCCATCTTCGCCCGTCCCATCCACTTCCGTTGCCATGACACCACTAGTTGCACTTCCTTTATTGGCACCCGTCGTGCCTTCTGCCCTCTCTCCTCCTCTCTCTCCAGTGTAGTACAACTGTGCCTTTTCCCTTGAAGACCTCGATGAGCCGGAGCATCCCTCCAAGCACTCTAGGAGCTGGATTAGCCATGTAGGCGAAACCTGGGATGCAGACGATATCATTGATATCTACGGGTCTGATGTCAATACGTTCATGGAGGAAAGGTTTGTCTCTTTCCCAATGATCACTTCCGCGCAAACCTCACACTCCGCTTCTTACACAGCATCGAGTAGCGTAGAGGGTATATACAATATACCTAATGAAATGGACATTACCTGCACGCACGGATCCAATTCCAAGTGTAATCATTGTAGTAAGAACAAATTCTGGATCCTAGATTCAGGTGCTTCAATGCACTTCACTCTTGAGCGATCCGACTTCAGCGATTACACATCGCTTGGTAAGAATAAGATTCCCATATTGACTGCCTCTGGTCACATCTACGTCATAGGAACAGGCAACTGCAAACTGCAGTGGAAAGATGCGCAAAATAAAGTGTGCAACCTGACCTTATTTGATGTGGGGCATATCTCCAACTCAGGAGTTCGATTGGTATCTATGGGCCAAATGCTTAACACTGGCACCAAAGTTAGAGGAAGCGCAGAGAGTATAGACATGCTCTTCGATGATAACACCCTGCTCACATCCTTTAAACCAGGTCGCATGGGCCATAATATATATACCGTTGAGGACATCACCGGTCGTCACCATTCTGCGATCGCTCCTGATTTTGAGACCATGCACAAACGAATGGGACATCCTTCCAAGGATGTAATGAAACATGCTGCAAAATACACGCGCAATTTTCCTTCCATCGAGATACCAAAGGAAGACAAAACCTGCAAAGGTTGTGCAGAGGGTAAAACCCCTGCTTGCACCTTCCATCTGGATCTCAGGAGAGCCAAAGCACCCTTTGAGCTTATCCATTCGGACGTTAAGTCCTTCCCCATCACATTGTACCATAAGTATCAGTACATTATCACTTTCTTCGATGACTACACGTCATATGGGTGGAGCGCACTCTTGCACACCAAGGACAATGCCCTCCAGGCAACCAAGCGCTTTTTAGCGATGGTGTCTACCCAATTTGACACTAAAGTTAGAGAATGGATGTCCGATGCAGGAGGAGAGTACAAGTCCAAAGCTTTCGATGAGCTGCTTGCCTCTTAGGGGATACACATCCTCCAGAGTGCCCCTCATGTCCCACAACAAAATGGTCATGCTGAGCACTTTATGTGGACCATTATGGACAAGTCCGAGTCTATGCGCCTTGATTGTTGCGCACCGGATTCTTGGTGGGAATTCAGTTGGAGCCACACCGTCCATGTATATAACAGGACACCATTGCACAGACATAACTGGCACACTCTGTTTGAGATTCTCAGCGGGGAGGCTCCTGATATTGGCCATCTTCGCGTCTTTGGTTGCGAAGCGTATGCCCATGTCCCTTCAGACATTCGCACCAATAAGCTGGCTCCTAAATCAGAACCAATGGTGTATCTAAGGGTTGCACCTGGAAACGATCGGAATTATCTTCTGATGCGTCGTCCCCAAAACGTTATTTTCACTTCGGCACAAGCGCTCTTTAATGAGCAGCTGTTCCCTTTATGTGAGAAAAAGCCTACACGTCCACGGACACAGGCCGGTCCAGAGCAACAGGTCGAGATTCCACTCCCTGATATGCTGACTGATCTTGATGACTTCCTACCTCGTCCGGAACCTCGTCACCCGGAACCGGAACACACTCCGGAACCTCCGGAACCATTCCATGCGCCTCCACCTCACACTCCATCGCCTGTTGCACCACCACCATTGCCTCAGCATCCCCACAAAGGCAAGGCTCCTGAACACCGCCCACAACCTGCACCTCCTGCTGTTCCCCCTGCTCCTCGCCGCTCTGAGCGCGAGAAGCGTGTTCCCAAATGACCAGGGAACATATATTGAGATGACTGCCATCCTGTTGATCAGGAGCGCGATGCAGACCATACATGGCACGATATTGGCCATAGTGATGCGCCTCCTCGACAAGAAGTTCCCGGAGATTTCCCTGTCGAGCCCTCCCACAACATTCCTTCCCAGGAAGATCACGATCTCTCCGAAGAGGAGATTGAGCGCATCACCAGGGAAGGGGGAGCTGCGCTCACTTCTTTTCTCTTGGGAAAGGCGATCCAGCTAGATACTGCAGATCACTCTAAGCTGATTCGCGAGTGGACATTTAAAGACATTTACACCCTACCATCCGTGCAACAAAAGGAATGGAAAGATGCTTGTCGCGAGCAACTTGAAGTTCTTAAGAAATGAGATGTTTTTGAACTGGTTGATCGTCCTAAAGATCGTAAAGTCATCAAAAATCGTTGGGTCTGTGATGTCAAACCCGATGGTAGAAAGTGTGCACGCCTAGTTGCGAAAGGCTTCTCACAGGTCGAAGGCTTAGACTTCGACCAAATCTTTTCTCCTGTTGTGCGATACGAAACAGTGCACTTAATGCTTGCACTCGCAGCGCTCGAAAACTGGCACATGGAAGCCATCAATGTTCGTGCCACTTATTTATATGGCACACTCGACAAAGAGATCTACATGGAACAATCAGAGGGATTCAAAATCCCCGGTGCAGAGACTAAAGTACTGCGCCTCAAAAAGGCACTTTACGGATTAAAGCAGGCTGGTCTCACCTGGTGGAAAGCCCTCAATGAGTCCATGAAAGAGCTCAGCTTTGAGCGGATTAAATCAGATCCAGGCATCTTCCTCTACAAAAAGAAAGGCTCCCTTACAGTTGTAGCCATTATTTACGTAGATAATGCCATTTTCTGCAGTCCCTCAAAGGTGATCGTTGATGAGGTCAAAGCACATTTCATGCGCAAATGGGAATGTCGCGATCTTGGTGAAGCCAAAGAGTTCTTGCACATGAACATCAAACGCTCTGGTCGAAAACTCTATATTGACCAGAAGGAATACCTTCAAAAGATCATCCAGCGTTTTGATTTGCAAAACTCCAAGTCCACGCAGACTCCCTTGCCTCAGGGGTATTACCCCATCAAAAACGATGCGCCCATTAACCCTGGACTTCGTCAGAAGTTCCAAACTGTTATCAGTTCCTTGATCTATATCATGATCGGAACACGATCCGATATTGCCTATGCCGTCACAACTATGGCACATCATTCGGCGAACCCAACAGAGGAACATTTATCAAAAGCGCTATGTTACGATTTCCCCTATTCTTACTCCTTTTACAGGAACCCCTAACTTCGGTCTACAATGTCGCCCTCGGCATACTCCTTTGGATCCTCCTCGCGCTCCTCATACTGTACCCGCTGAGTACAGCCTTCCTCCGTTCATTCCGACTCGTTCCTTAAGCACGCCTCGTGATCATCACGTGTTCACCTCGAGGCTTCCCTTTAGCATCGCCTTGCTGCGGCTTCCATTCCAGCACCGCCTTGCTGCAGCTTCCTTTCACAGCCTCACACTACGAGTTCCCCTTGTGCTTACCCGAGTCTTCCTTATTCCCGCTTTGGACCTTATCCTCGGTCCTTCCCTTGTCCTCGTGTCCGGACCATACCCGTGGTCCTTCCGTGCTCCCTCGGACCTTATGGTCATCCCCAGATCCCCGTCTCTCGATCTCCGCCTTATGCATGCCTCATTGCCTCCTCGTGCATTCCCTCGGCCTAACCCGAGCTCTCCTATACTGCCCTCGCCTTTCCGGCTCCATTGACTTACTCAACATGAGTCATCGCCCCTGTCTCTGACTCACTATTGAGTCCGCCCCCTTTTCCTTCGCTTCTTTGATCTTCCTTTCCCTTTCATAGAATACCCTTAGCCCTATGCTCTCACGCGCATAGCCTCGGCTTCTCTTCTCGCACAGCTTACTTCCTGTGCTTTCCTTTCTCAGTCTCTTCTCTCCGTTTCCCTCATATTCTATGACCTTCCTTCGCACAGCCCATGACCGGTGCTGTCCTCATTCCACACAGCCCTTGACTGGTGCTGTTCTCTCTTTCCTTTCTTGACATGGTCCGTGCCCCTTACCCTACACTATATAAACCCTAGTAGCACATACCATGTTCTCTATTCTTGATCTCCCTGGACTTCCCTTAGACCCTAGTCCCTAGGCTCCCACCTAGTTTCCTAGATCTACCCCTAGTCCTTGTACTCCTTGCAATCCCAGCTTCCTTTGCTGATTCCGCGCTCGACCCGGTATACGACCCCTTGGTTGGCACTATCCGTGTGCAGCCTACGTCCCTGCGTACACCATCGACGGCATCGGCCAAGGACCCCCTCGTCCTAGACCTCACCAGGGCTACGTGCGTGCTTACCCAAGTACACACGTAACACGCTATATATTTGCCGCTACCTCTTAGGGACGCCCAAAGCAGCCTTGTGCTTCGATGGTAACAAGGACCAAGGCATTATCGCGTACACCGATGCAGATTGGGCATCCGACCCAAATACACGCAAGTCCCAAACCGGCTGGTTCTTACAGCTAGCCAGATGTACCTTCAGCTGGTGATCTCGCCTGCAGCCTACTGTGGCGCACTCTTCTACTGAAGCTGAGTACATGTCTCTCTCGGACTGCGGTAGACAAGCCTTCTGGGTTCGACAACTTCTACGAGAACTCGGGTATAAAATGAACGCAATACCAATTTGCAGTGACAATCAAGGGTCCATCTTCATGGCATCCAATCCAATCACTGAACCACACAGTAAGCCCATTGATATTCGTTGGCATGCGATTCGTGACTGGATCCAGGACGGCCATATTGAACTATTCTTTATAGATGGCGTCAGCAATCCTGCTGACATGTTCACCAAAAACCTGGGGCGTATCAAATTTGAGGAATTCTGCACATCTCTCGGGATCATCTTAATCCCTCCATAAGTCGCCATTTCTGCTCATCAGCACACCATGCTTCAAGCGAGGGAAAGTGTTGAACGCGCTGTTACTCAGCTGCCTTCGCTTCTATTTCTATTCTATTTCTTTTACTTAGAGTAGCTTATATAATCATAGATTACATGTCTTTATATAAGATTCGAACTCAATGTCTGAGTTCTAATAACACTTGTTCTCTAACCACCATCATCTGCCCCAACACTGTTTAGCCTCAACACCTCCAACAATGTGAGTAACCAAATTGCCTCCGCGTTCTGTGTTGTCAAACACAAGTGCACTAAGAAACTCCTTTGCACCTTCCTGAGGGTCTATGAATGATCTGAATATTTCAAATGGGGAATCGTAAGGGTTTGATGTGTTGGCGTCATGGTCATCGGCTTCGGGGATGGAGTAGAGTAAATGGTCTGCTTGAAAGGTCTGGGTGACTGCTTCCACAGGTTCCTGCAACATAGAACGTTGCTGCCTTGCTTGAGACTGAGTGACAGATTGTATTGTCCTACTAGCATTCGATGTGGAGCATTTACGTGACAACTCTAATGAAGGTTTCTGTGAGGTACTAGGAACAGCTGAAGAGGCTCGTTTTCGAGGTGCAAATGGAGGAGAAAAAGGGTTGACGGGTGGGATGCTAGTGGTTGTTGCAGGACGAGTCGAGCTCTCTTGACGTACACACTCATTAGGGAATCCAATCTTGATACACCGTGTGCAGGCATTAGTCCCATTTCCAGACTCGCAACGGGACTTTGCAAGCTTACACTTGGTGCATGCACCAAGTCGTTTCATTTTTGAACATAGAAATCATCATTTTTCAGACGAAGAGTCATGATTATACTACTACATACCTTGAGTAGAAGCCACATCATGGGCATTATCTCGTGAGGATTTCTTGCGCTTCCTTGAGCTTGAGGCCATGATGGTGAGTCAAGTGTGAAAAAGCACATTGTCCTGTTGAATCTTTACTATAGAAGACTCCTTGTGTACGGTTATCAAATGGAGATGGAGAGCATGAGTTACATGTCATGATGACAGCATTCTATGCATGCGTGTTCAGTAAGACAAAACGAATTCACTACATCACACAACAAAAAAATATCAAAGCACTACAACAAGATATCTACACGTAGCCACAGTGCCTAAACCATCCAAACGAGTCTTGAGGGGTGATGACATAGAGGGCCCTAAGAAGTGTTGCATATACCTCATCATCTGTAAGCTCCGTCATGGCCATGCGAGTATAAGCACCATTACGGCGAAGATGATACTTCATTGCAGAAAAAGCAAGCTCAATTGGGTTGAAGTCAGGGGAGTAGAGTGGTAGAAACTCGCATCGCATTCCCCTATATACAAATCACATATTTCCAACAGTAGTAAATAACCAGAACATACCTTGCCTCAATCATTTCCTGAATATCAGGATGTTTATGGATTCGACAATTGTCCATAACAATGACTGAATTTGGGGCAGGGTAAGGTTGCATTTCATCAAGTAAACCTCTGATAAATTGTGAGAACGTCTGT
Source organism: Veloboletus limbatus (assembly GCA_038088635.1). Classification (NCBI taxonomy): domain Eukaryota; kingdom Fungi; phylum Basidiomycota; class Agaricomycetes; order Boletales; family Boletaceae; genus Veloboletus; species Veloboletus limbatus. The sequence continues at coordinate 26,815 of JBBPJJ010000108.1, forward strand.
GTGCAAAATGATCCCTCAACAATCTCGCAGTGTATGATACCATTGTTAAGAGAAAGGGCAGGAAGAAAAGAGAAACTAAGTATCAGTCAGCAATGATCAGATATGGAATGATATGAAGATAATATACCGTCAACCACGAACAAAGAATGCTTTGTGTTGTGCTTTGGTTCCTCGAATTGACCAAGCACGGCCGCGATATGTTGTCCGACAGTCAACCGAACTCTCATCCACAAAGACGAGTTGCTGTAGATGATACTGACCAATCCTTGTGAGGTACTCCAGCCATTTCTCAGCTGATCGTTCTACCGCAACACGTGTGATCTAGAATATATGAGAAATTAAAAACTTGAGAAAAAGAAAGATACCTACTTTCTTCATAGTAAAGCCAGCTCTACGGAGCATTCACCAGATTGTAGCACGAGAGACCATACGACCACATGATATAGCAAGCATTTCTTGAAGTTCATCCAAATAGAGGTCCAGTGTCTTCATAACTGTACCTAGCAAGAACTGTTATAGCAGAGATCAGCACATCGCAAGACTACAAAACAAAACATAGATAGAATCATACCTCAACGTCAATATCATGTAGATGCCGATTTCGTTGTTGATCCTTTGGACCCATCTCCTCTGGATTTGGTATCGCTCCATGTGCATTGAAGTATGAAACAATGCGTCTGACCGATCGGATGGATAGATCAAGGGCCATAGCAGTTCTTTCAAAATCAAGGAATTTTGAGAGGCATATAACTGCCCATTGCATTTCTGTTGAGATTTGCTGTCCCCGCAGCATGCCTAGAAAGCAAAATCAATAATAAAAACCAGAGAAAAACGATTGATTGACATTGGCAAGAAATCCCGCCGCTGTGAAATTTCGAATTTTCTAAACCACTTTCTTTACCTTCCGGTCAGTGCGGGATGCAATCCGTCGGCTTTTCCGAGTCGAATGGTACTATTGGAATTCCGGTGGGGCGTTGAGGCAGAAAGGCAGAGGGAAGTTCAACGCGTGTTTTGACTTGTAAATTTCCCACGCGGCCAACCTAGCCGAAAAGGACAGTAATTAGGTGTACTTAGAGTTGTCGTACCTAGTCCCTGACTATTGAAGAACTTGATACACCATTCCACTCTGAGCTATTGAGTAGTCTGGAGACTACTCCTCTCCACATTATATTCACTATAGAAGATGCCGGTGATGATGGGGATTTATGGCGTTTAATCATTCCGGTTAAAACTTTGTGTCCTGTGTAATATTTATGGATCACATATTGTGCAAGGTGTCATATGTTCTAACGCTCGAGGGGGCCGGTCGTACGAAAATAGGAGGAAACGAACCATTACAATGTTGCATTCTTTGCCTGACATCTACGACGAAGCCGTTCACAGCTATAACGTATGGTGTACTGCCAATAGCAAACAGGATCTCGAAGGAGTCACCTTGTCAAGAATGCCACACTACCCATTCACTCATCCCCAGCGCCTGCCACAAGCACAAAACTCATACTCTACTCGCCCTAGCTCCACCGCGTCGGCGCCCTCTCGTAGGCATTCTTGTCCGAGTCCGAATCCGACTGATGTAGCTCGTGTATAGTCCCACCTTGCCCTTCTTTGCCCGTGGCATCGCGTCCGCATCCATGGCCATGAGATGTATGACGACAGCGCCTTGCCGGACGGGCCCGGTCACCAGGTCCATCATGGTATCGCCCTCCACCTATGTCCGAGTCCGAGTCGGACGCAGACGCAGACGCAGAATCGGACTCGGAAGACGACTCGTCAAACGGTCGTGGTTTGTGGTATATGCAACAAACTGTCCGTGCGAACGGCGCCATATCATTAGACTATCCTGGGGTACGTGTGTAGGACAGATGAAACACGCACTCTTGGATTTTTTCTTTCCGCATCCTTCATTGTCGACGACGTCCGCATCCCACGCAACGCGTTGGCGCGTACGCCGTTGGCCAACACCCCGGAGCTTGAGTACGCCCACCGACGAGTTGCGTTCCCCAGCAGAGGGTTCTGGGCCATCGTCTTCTTGGCGTGGCTGGGCACCCCGAAGAGTGATCGTACGGGATCCGTCGGTAGGTGCCGAGGTATGTGGTCTTCGCTCAGCAGTCATCGAGTGATTTGAGAGTAATGGACTAGGGAAGTTGTGATCATGACGTTGCATTGGAACTCGCAATTGGTATTAGTCAGCGAGTCATATCAGTCGCACACACAAATCAGCGTACGGGCATCTATTTCGTATATTGATAGCTGTGAATCTGTTTTTAGTGTTACATAGCACGGTGCATGATGGTAGGCGGTACAGAACTGTTGATAACGATACGAATTAAAAAAGAAAGAGTAATGCAAATAACGGTCGACGTTGGGCGGAAAAAAACACATCCGGAAAAGCGCGGTGGAAGATAGAGGGATGCGCTCGACGGCAGAGGAAGCAGAGACAGGATTATCCATAAACGACCCTGCTCACAACATAGATTAGCTCGAACAAAGAGACTGAGAAACCGAGAAAACGCACCCTCTGGCTGTCGTTGATATCGGTTTGAAATCCGTTCGTCCGGATTCAACAAAGTGACGAAGGACTTCTGGCCAGTCTTCCCTCGGATCCCAGGTAATCTTGCTAGGTGGGTCGACCTCCACAGGCATCACCTGGCTGATACCGCAGCATTGCACCAGGATAACGAGCGTCCCGATACCGCCACTCCGGCGACATCGCTCCTCTCTCCGATCAATGTCTGCAGCAACGAGTGGATCGTGGCTGGTCACATATGACCTTGGCACGATGTGTGTCCCCGCCACCGAAAATCTGGAGAGATCCGAATGTGTGAGTAGATTTTTAGAAAACACGAGGCGCGGGAACTAAACAACGTACCGGTAGAGGGACTCGGCGCTATAATTAAGATCAACAAGGAGGGCATTTTGCCGAATGTTGGCAGGAAGGCGTTTCAGTTGAAGCGCTTGGAATCCTGCCCATCCCAGCAAGGACGAGTGCGTAGAGGTGAATTTTCGCAAGTGTTTGACCAAATTTTCGTCGGGGTATGCCGCGCTTGTGGCCTGTTGTTTTACCCCTGAGACTTGCGCAGCCGTATGCTGGCATATAACCTTATGTGCCGGCCAGTGCGATTTTTGACACTCGGGAGACTACGAGAAGGACAATGTTAGTACAGGCGTGGCAATGCCTCACGGGTGTGATAATCAACATACACAGTATTGAGTTGTCATCTGTAGAGCGCGCGGTTAGATATAGATGGGATGCGATCATATCGCAGAGGGAACTCACACAGCCGCCACAATAGCGGAATTTCTGCATTGATGGGTTCTCGATCGCACTGCAGGTATCGCAGATGCGGTGCCCGCGTTGCTTCAAGGCCGGATGAGTGGGAGGAGAGTAATAGTTGGCTGCAGCGGGTGCCATTTGATCAGGTGAGATGTTAGCCTGCAAATGACCCGAGGAGATTGATGTCGGAACCTGGCCATAGTTTCGAGTATTTTATAGCTGGAGGGAGTGATCGCTGTGCCCATCTTTGGCCACCCCGTCAGGAAGCGCGTCTGAGGCCACGGGTAGAGAACAAAAAAGCCACCCGAAGGCTTTTTGTCTCAATGAACACTGAAGCAGAACACGGCAAAGTTTTTTTGTGTCGGTAGTGAGGGCCTACATTACAGAAGATCACAGACAAACGAAAACGCAGCTTCTTGAGGGTAGAACACAATAAAGGAGGGAAAAACAGGGAAGATACAATTAGACGAAAAAGGAAACGAAGTGGGGCAGGACACTTTCTCCGGGTCTCACGTCCCACATTGCCGGCACACTCCAATTGTTCACCAATCCCTTGTCACGGGTGTACTAGTTCGAAATGATGTCCCTGCCCTGATTTCTTCTCATCATGAGATGATACCGGATCTATGGCCCAACCCGCAGTCTCATATCATCATGGCTGTTCCATGAAATTTTACTCTTGCGCCCGTCCGAATCGAGAAACTTCAAAGAAGATTGTCCTCCCGATGTTTCGGATCGTTCAAATTGCCCAGCGCATATCCAACGTTGATTAGTACACTTCCAAGAAAAGCCTATTACAAAGTTGTGCCACGCGTCTGTTTTATTGTTGGCGTGGCTGTGTATTTGAACTCTATCCACCGCGTGATGACCCTCAGGTAGGCTGACCACCCTTGGTTTCTGTCCACTGTTCGCTCTCAGTGAGGAGGCAGGCTTCTTCAGTGAGGCAAACGAATACTCTTCATTTTTCCTCCGACAAAGGACGTCATAAGGCATCAAGGGATTGACGTCTAGTCAATTATTGATCGTAAGTGTGGAGGGAGCCTTACACGGCGAAGCAAGCTTACCTTCTTACGCTAACGCGCCAATCTCAACGTTACCCACATCTGTGAGATATTCCCGATCAACTTCCAAAAGCAAGTTATCTCTGGCCGTGTAGGAATAGGAAGCACATCAATGCGATCGACGTCGAAGCTCGGGTGTCAAATTCAACCTATCACCGTCGAAACCCGATCCACAGTGGGGAGCCACGCGTTCGAATCTCGTTGGCTGTGCCATCAGAGTGCCTCTCTAATTGTCCTGCAACGAGAGAAGAGGCTATATATGTTTGTTTCAACTCGTGAGTTTCAATATACCGCTAAATTTCCTTACTTTGACAGCTCTTTTGTGATAGCGTCCGCAGCGGTCCTGTCCCAGCTGTGAATCTTTCTACACATGGAAAGCTGTTGCGTGGAGAGAAGTATTGACAACAGCGCTGATCCGGTGCACAGTGATGTATTTCGTCATTGATTGTTCCGTCACACGGAAGCGTGTCTTCGAGGCGCAGATTATTTCTGTCCCTCGATTTGGGTACCGACAGATAGGATGCCTGGCGAAAGTCAATTTCAACATACAGTGCGGAATGAATCAATTGGTCGAAAACTTAAGGAACAGATTCAGAACCATGAGGTTAATCTCTGAACTTGTCATCATAATACCTGATAATGCGGTGGCCAGTGGGGCAGCGTTGTTTGCTCGACCTATGACCCGTGTCGAGCGCACGACCAAATATGCGAAGCATGATATTTTGATATAGATATAGTTGGGTGGCGAAGTGCCGAATTCGGTTCGCTCGTCCGGGAGATTTGGTCACAGTCTCCCAAAAGCAGATTCAATGAGCAGAGGATAGCCATTCTGACCTGCTGAGTGTAGTCCAGACTCGATGTTAGTTCGCATTATGTATCAGCGAGGTAGCAATGATGTTTAAATTGCAGTACCACCCACCCGTATTCTTTCTGCCGGTTGGCAGGAACCGGAATTCTAACCTGTATACCTGCGTTGTCAAGTGTGTGCACACTGGCAGTCAGTGTTCTGCACGGCAGATCGGACACCCAGCGACGCTGCACAAAGAATTGACACCACCACTTTCTGTTACACTTTTCCCGCCGAGCGATTGATCACTTACCCATTCACGTAAGATATGTATTATGTAATAAAGTGGTTAAATAAGCTGTACTTCGCCATCGGTGCTGCGGCTCACGTTATAAGCGACCAGCAGTTCCGTTCTTCCGACGGCCACCGTCCTTCGCACATCGGCCCAGAAGTTCGTTCAAGCAACATCAAATCATGTCGAGTAAACTGCCTACTGGTCGTTTCCTTAACCAGCTTCGTGTAAAAGTCGTTGGTAAAGTAGACGGTTTTGTTGACACAACAACTCTTTCTGCCCACGATTCCGATGTCGATACGCGAACTGGCTTCACGCATTCAGTCCCTTATCGGTCGCTTCCCCATCGAATGGAAATCATGGAAGACGAACCTCGATGAAGCTGCAAATTACGGTGAAACCGGACCTAACCGAAGATGTCGATGTGATTCCACGTTCTGCCTCATGGCGAGAAAGTGTGCGCAATAGTGCGAGCCATTTCGTTCTCGACCCGCTTACCATTACTTGTCTTACTTTTTGGGTCTTTCCGAATGTGTACCTACTTGGCAGTCTGCGTGGGATGTCCACCTTTTTCACCCAAGTTGCCCTTTCGACAAAGCCCCCGAGCTCTTATTCCAGCGAGCTCATCATGTGCTCACCTCCATCACACACATGCATATTCACACACTCCCTCCTCTCCACACTGAGATTCGCATCCCACCCAATACTTCCATCCCTCTCCTCGAAGTTGCGGCGCATCTCCGGCTGTGGCAACATACTCTGACACACCGTTTTCTATGACTGGGGTCTCAAATCTCCCACAGGGGCAACTCCACCCGCGCGTGATAATCTATCCGACCTTGGTTCCGCGGCGAGGATTCTGATCCGAGGGATAGGAAAGATCTTGCTCAGATGGATAATACTGATCTACAGTTCGAGGATAGCGGTTGTTTTCGGTAACTACATAGTCGGTTGCTGAAGAACGAGTGGGAGTATCCCTTCCTGGAATATAACATGCTAAAGGCGCGCTGTGCACGTCGGGTTGTCGGGTTAATCTTGTGATGCAGAAGATTCAGTGGCATGCTCTCGCGACTCACTTTGTGCGTCATGAGTTTGCGACTGCTATCGTGGAGAATGGGGAAACAACGAGAGGAACTATTGTAACCGCTGACCCACTAGCTCTTGAAAGGCTGTACGGTATTCTTGAGTCTGCAACGTTCATCCGAACCGGTACAAATGAGATGACCAGAGTTTAAATGCGACAGAGAGAGCTCTCACCTGGCTTTCTGCTTCCCTTTTGTTCCTCTTATTTCTGTCCCTGCCCCTGTCCCGGAACCGGATTAGGACTTTACTTCAGTCACGTGATGATGGCGGAGGTCGGTTTGGAATGAGTACGATCTGGGGATGTTGTATGCTTTGATGCTAATCCTGTTGAAGGTACTCGTTCAAACGGAACTAAAGGCAGTTTCGCTACGAAGAGACGGAAAGTCATCGCGACTGGATGAAGCGGAACCCGGATTACTGCCGGGAGCTGATTGAATCGCGGAATCGCAGGGGGCGAGAATGCGGTGTCGGAAAAGGACAAGTCGAGAGTCTGGGTCGGAATAGTCGGGATGGAGCTTGCCTGTGCCAAACCGTGGCATCGGACGCATATATTAGCATAATCTTGCCATATGTGGGCACGAGAATGACCGAAGCCACGAGCCTGTCAGTCAGAGATCGAATAGTCTAATTTGCATGCAACATCTATAGTGATCGTACGTCCGTGCGGCCATGGGTGGCAGGTATAGACGGTGAACCTTGGGACAAGCAGGACAGCGACATGGGACAATCCTCGTACAAGCACCCGTCGCGCGATGTCGTTGTAGGCTACTTGCCTCTGCAACACGGTCGATCGGCCAACGCATGAAGTTCATGGCAACCTAGTGCTTCGTCAGGCTTACCGCACTGCCTTTGCATGATGCACACGCGAACACACTCGCGTTGTGATGTCCAATGATAGTATCCGCTGTGAGCGCACAGGCATTAAAAAGAGAGCTGTAAACGATAGTTTCAGATGATGAATGAGTACGTACTCAGAATATAAAACGAATCAATCGTACCCTTTTTCTGGAGGTGTTTGTGGGTATCAGAAATAAACTATACGATCGCCACCGGATCGTCACGGAGCGCGTTCTCGTCAGAAGACACTGCAATCGATTGCGAGGAGTCCACACTGGGGAGGGTCTTGATGATCCATGAATTGCAAGAGAGGGGCCAATATTTGTCGGAAGGCAGTGTGGTAGTACCTATTTACTGCTCCAGGCAGCGCACCGCCGTGAGCGATGATCTTGAAGGTGGGGGAATTCCGAAGGCTATTGCCTGGCCGGCTACAAATGGTCATTGAGTTGGGTGCAGTTCTGTTGCTTTGTAGTCCAGTTAGCTTGAACCTTGTCACCTGAGCCTGAGTAGCGCCACAAACGTGTCTAGAAGCATTAGCACAACGATGACCACGAAAATAGTCAGAGACTTCCTCGACAAAGAGCTCTTCGTCAAACGCAGCATTGTGAGCTCCTTTCAGTCCCATGCGTCGACGTAGCACATACTGATTTACGGCGCCTTACCAGGTTACTTTCAGGTCACTCAGTCGCGCACTCGGGATTCATGTCAACGACGCGAAGCAGTGAGCATTCTGTTTACCAATTTCTGCGCTCTCATTCCGTCGCTGATTTTGGCTACAAAGTGAATTACAACATTACTACGACATCGTGCGCGACACGGACACTCCAGCTGTGCCCACGTACCTCGTCTCCGGAGAGGTACCCGCACTGACAGTCAGCTCGCACCCGGAAATGCAACAGTCCGATTCTGCCATGGATTTGGATCTGGAGTTTGAGGAGGACCAGGAGGAGATGGATGTGGTATACCAGAGCAAGGTAATGCTAGTGGACGCGCGCACGCTCGATGGTATGTTATGAGCCGTCTATATAGATTGTTCACACTCATTCTAACTCTCTGTATAGAAACGAAGTTACAGTTTTCTCGCATACATTCAGTGCATATATACAGTCTATCTCTGTCGCGGTTCGGGGTATGCGCAGATGCGTTCTCGGCACGTTCTTTTTTACCATTTTGACTATGTTGCACAGGATGCGGGACTCGTTTGCACTCCGAGTTTCAAAGTTCGTGACGCGGACACCCAAGGCGGACCGGAATCATTCTCCGTTGTGGGGAAAATTACGGGATATCATGTAAAGGTTGGGAGCGCAGACGAGTCCTGGTGTATTCTTTCCTCATTGACGTTTTTGTAGCTTAAAACTGGAGTTCCTCATAAGAGTACAGCATCCTCGTCCAAAACGACCTTGGATGTGGGAAGTGAAACGAAGAACACCTTGGAGCCGAAGGCTGAAGGGACGAAACCAAAAGTGGTGGTCAAAGAAGAGAGCATCAGGAAGCCCAAAGCAAAACTCGCTCCAATACCCAGAGGAGGGGCTTCCAACCGCAGGGGACTGCTGAACTTTTTTGGTCCACAGAAAGGAAAAAAATAAGGGACGATGCAAGGACGACGTACACGCCTAAATCAAGCTAACGTCTCACTGACGCTGAAATTGGTTTATGTCGGGCTGAGGTTGTGCACACACGTGATCAATATTTTCCGTCCTCTGTTTGCTGTGGGACCTATCAATCATGTACAGTACCATCGATCAGGAAGGTAGCTAGTGTCCCCCATCATACGTACCCGAGTTGTTCAGTGTATCACTGGCGGGCCAATAGGGACTAGACGTGGCAGTGACGGTGACGCTAGTGATTCCGCGGCCCGGCCTGGAAGCCGTGAGCTGACCAAGCCGGGCCCCAAAAAGCCTGGCCGAGCCGGGCCGCATTAGGGCGGGGCTCAAAGTTCGGCTTGCCATCTTGTGAGGCTGCAAGCCGAGCCGAGCCGAGCCCCAGAACCCTGAAGCTGTGTGAAAGATTGCATGTTCCTGTCACAATGGGGTTTGTAGTATCTAGGACAGACCTAGATGTTATTCTAGATGCAAATCATGAACATAAAAAATATTTCACCATCTGTATGAGGAAAGAATTCAAAGTTTATTTGAAGACCTGAACATGTGTGAAATCTTTAAATATTTGTGAACATGGGTTCATGTTCTCAATGGTAGGATTTGCTTGAAATCTGGATATAGAGAGTGTTGAACTGTAGCTTCTATTTGAAGTTCTACTCCATTCTACTGGGTTCTAGAAAGGAGGCTTTCTAGTTCTGATACCACTATTCAAATCTTGAGTCTGGACTATTTATTCTTAGGTCATGACATCATAGGCTAGAACCCTATGATGTCATATTTCACCATATCACACCATAATAGTGCTATATTGCACCATTAGGTATTCTTAGCATATATTAGCAAAACACCCCCCCTTTGTACACATTTGTACAAATTTATACAGGTCTGTCATTGGCAAACTAGCCATTGCCCTTCTAGCTTTCCAGAAGTTCCAGACTATCCAAACAATGCATTCTAGAGTTCCAGACATTCCAGACACTCCAGACTTTCAATTCCAGATTGCTAGACCATCCAGACATTTCAGAAAAGCCAATAAATATGTTATGATTATAATGGCATAGAGAAGGAGATAATAGGATAGGAAATGTAGGATGGTAAAAAATGAGAGAAAGAGAAGTGGATGATGGAAGAAAATGAGGGGAGGGGAAGGAGGTAATGGGAAAAAGTGGGGGGAGGAGGGGGTGATAGGAAAGGTTGAGAGGGTGATGGAAAAAGTTGGGGAAGGGAAAGGAGGTGATGGAAAGAGTTAGGGAAGGGGAAGAAGGTGATGGGAAAAGTTGGGGGAGAAGATGATGAGAAAGGGAAAGAAAAGGAAGAGGATGATGGGAAAAGTAGAGCAAGGGAGTGGTAATGATGGAAAAGCGAAAGGAAAAGAGAAGGAGATGATGAAAATGGAGGGGAGAAGAAAGAGGTGATTAAAAAAAGGGGTGTAAGTGATGAAAAAAAAGGGGTGAAAATGATAAAAAAGAGAAGGAAGGGGAAAGAAGTGATAGAAAAGTGGAGGTGGGAAAAAGGATGAGGTGGGAAAAAGGATGATGAGGAAGACAAAGAGGAGGAGATGAAGGAGGAGATGAAAAAAAGAATGAAAGAAGAAAAATATAATGGGAAAGAAGAAGGAGGTGATAGACAAAGAGGGAGGGTGAGGAGGTAATGAAAAAGAGAAGGAGTGAAAGAGGAGATGGGAAAGGGAGAAAGAAGAAGGAGATAATGAAAAAGAGGAAAAGCAGAAGATGATAATAATAAAAGGAATAATAAGAAAAAGAGGGGAAGGTGATAGTGATGATGTAAAATAATGGTGGAGAAGGTGATAAGAAAGAAAGAGAAGGGAAGATAAGTGATAAGAAAAAAAAAAAAAAAAAAAAGATACTAGACACAAAAAAAGCATACAATGTGTATCAAAAGTATATTAAAGTATAATATAAAAGTATACAAAAAGTATCATCAAAGAAGCTTATAAAGTATATCAAAAGTGTATAAAAATGTAGTATAAAAGTGTACAATAGTGTGATGCAAGAGTGTACAAAAAGTGTAGTAAAAAAAGCGAAAAAAATGTAATAAAAGTGTACCAAAGTATAATATAAAAGTGTACAAAAAGTGTAGTAAAAAAGTGAAAAAAGTGAAGTAAAAGTATAGTCAAAAAGACTTTGCCAAATTTGACACTTTGACTGAGTTTGAATCTTCTTATATAAACCACCCCTCCTTCAAAAATTTCCCACATCTTCTTATCTCTCAGTCACCATTATCTCCAATCTTTCATACAACACACACTTTTCATTAGATCTATTGGTAAAGGTACCTCTAGTGTGTCTATATCTAATACATTAAGCATCAAGTGCTGCAGCATCTGTGTCCCATTACCTAAGCATGTGCCCATCACACTTATATGCATTCCCTTTCTGGAACTGTGTTTCCATCACACATGCACATTAGCACCTTTCTCAGCATCCTGTAGCTGGTGGCATTAGTTGTACAGTGGCTCAAACAACTGTTCGCATGTTTGCACATTTTGCATCCAAAGTCACTAAACCCAATAACCCCTAACCCCAGCCTAACCAAATATAGATATCAAATATAGTACCTGCTCTTGGCTTTCTATCAGTCCATAACGCAAGAGATATGGATAAGATGTGACAAAATGGCAGCTATTTTAAAATGTCATGTCATGCAGACAGTTTTTTGACTTTGAGTTTTGATTGCATAAATTGAACCCTGGCATGCCATAATATCATTACATACATCCATCAAGGGTTCTATTATGTCACTTTTATATAACTGAGTATGAGCTAACATATATAAACCCCATCATTCCATGTTTATTTTCCCACTCTCACTATGAAATCCATTCCTACTTCTCAAAGACAAAATATCATCTCTCTCTCCTCCCTTGGCCTTTCCACTAGGAAAAATGCTTCTCAAACTGGCCTAGGGAAGTCTACTGTGGCCCATGTGCTACAGGAAATCCAACCAGAAAGGCCTAGGCTTCATGGTGGTCACCCTTCTAAACTTTCTGCCACCAACAAAAGGGCTATTGTTCAGCAAATTATAACTGGCAAGGCCAAGACTGCTGTCCAAGCTACCCACTTCAAAAAGATTAGCCTTTGCTCTCAAGTATCAGCATTGGACTGTGGAGGACTGGAAGAGAGTCATATGGTCAGATGAAACGAAGATCAACAGAATTGGGTCAGATGGACAAGAGTATGTGTGGAAAAAGAAAGGAGAAGGGCTAATTGCTAGAGAAGTCAAAGGTACAGTCAAGTTTGGAGGAGGTTCACTAATGGTGTGGGGGTGTA
>JBBPJJ010000109.1:0-38957 GCA_038088635.1 Veloboletus limbatus
TACCCCCAGTATTACAAAAGTCCAAAAACTGTTACAATGGTGTTCCTGTTTTAAAACAGTCATATCTTTGCAACCCCTAGGCCAAATCACATGACCCAGGGACCGATTTGTAGCCAAGGGTTTGTACCCTGTTTGGTCTCACCAAAGCGAAGCGATATTCCCACGGGTGGTTGTGGGGCGCGGGGTTAGTTATTGTAACGCTTTTTGGAGTCACTGTATGCGACAATAAAGAAATGGTAGATAGAGTCCAGGAAGACTCCTGGTGCTACTATTTGAGAGAAGAATGCTACTGAGAAGGAGTAAAAGTATACAGATGGTTTATCGCCACACAACCTCTCAGACTCTGCATGGACTGAAGTTCACATTGACACTGCCTGTGCCTCTCAGGAGATCTGTCTTAACATGTCTACTCTCTTAGATTCTCAATTATTTATGCCTTCTGTTTCACTACCTACTTACAATATCTCTTTTTTCACTGCATTGTTAGATTCTGGTTTCTACAATTGCTTCGTAGATTCATCTTTTGTTATTCAGAACAATCTTGTTACTTACTCTGTACCTCTGCTTTTGCTCTGATTATTTGATGGCACTTCCAATTTTATGATTACTTAGGCTATACATCTTCCTATTCAGTTTTCAACTAGTGGTATCACTCCAATAACATTTTACATTACTCTGTTAAATGGTTCTTGCTCACTTCTTCTGGGACATAACTGGCTCACCTGCTACAATTTGTCAATTGACTGGGTTTCAAACAGTATCACATTCCACTCATCTGAGTCTCCCATGCTGACGATCCTGAGCTCTCCTCCATAGCCTCTGGCATCTCTGCCTCCAGCTGATTCCACACTCCCCAATTCACTGCGTCACTCTGACCACAAGGCCTTGCCCATTGTGATAATCAGTGCTCCTGCTTTTGCATTGGCTTATTGCTTGGAAGGTGCCATACAGTTTAGCCTGCAGCTCCGGAAGAGCCATCTCCACTCTGCTTCTGCTCTGCCTGCCAACTCTGAAAAGGTTGGTCTTTTTTAGTATCCCTCCAGAATATCATGACCTCACAGATGTCTTCAGTAAAGCCAAAGCATCTACACTGATCTCAAAATCGATCTGGAGGATGGAGCTTCTCCTCCCTCAGCACCACTTATTCACTTTCCATCTTCCAGTTGGAATCACTCTGCTCATTTTTGAATGAACACCTAGCCAATGGTTTCATCCATTCCTCCTCCTCCGCTCATGCAGCTCTGGTTATCTTTGTCTGCAAGAAGGACAGTTCACTTCACCTCTGTATTGACTTCCGAGGCCTTAACAAAATGACAAAGAAAGACCACTACCCTGTATCTCTGACCTACTAGACACTCTGAGCCATGCTAAAATGTATATCAAAATTGACCTCCAGCATGCATACCATTTGGTGCGTATTGCCGATGGCGATGAATGGAAAACCTCCTTCCACACTTGCTATGGCTCCTATGAATGGCTTGTCATGCCATTTGGTCTCTCAAATGCTCCTGTAGCATTCCAGCAGTTCATCAATAATATCTTTGCTGATTTGCTTGATGTCTGCATCATCGTCTACTGGAATGATATCCTTATCTACTCTGACAACAAGTCCACACACTGCGAGCATGTCTGAGAAGTCCTCCAACAACTTCATGCTAACAGTCTCTATGCTAAACCAGAGAAGTGCGAATTCCATATGGACTCCACCAAGTACCTCGGCCACTATATCTCCCCTAGTGGCCTGACAATGTTCACCGACAAAGTCAAAGCCATTAGAGAGTGGCCTGAACCTCGTAAGGTCAAGGATGTCCAATCTTTCCTCAGCTTTGCCAATTTCTACCAGCATTTCATCCAAGTAGTGTTGCCACAGTTTGGTTTTTTCACATTTGTGGTTTTTTGCATGTTGTCTGGTTATAGCACAATCAGTTTTAATAATATTACAATACTCTCAGTGAATGAATTATAACCAATAATGATATCCATCAGCTGAAATAGAAATCACAAAGATCCATTTGACCATTCTCAAGATATAAGCTTAACCTTTATAGTGGTTCCATTGAAACTGCAATCAGTCTAAATGAAATAACTAATTATCAACTCATTCAATCTGAAGAGTTTTAATAGGAGCTGATAGCCATTATCAAAAACCACAGTAAGACATTTTTGCTCAAGAGCTTTATAATAAAATGAGGGAGAAAAAAATGAGCAGTTTGAAACTATGGCAACACTACATCCAAGGTTGCTCTGGAATCATAATCCCGTTAACCTGCCTCACTTGCAAGGGTATTCCATGGAATTTCTCCAATGACTATCACTCTGCTTTCCAGTGCCTCAAGGATGCCTTTACCTCTGCTCCAATTCTCACTCACTGGGTGCCCAATGCTCTACTCATAGTGGAAACTGACACCTCCGACTATGCTGTGGTGGGAATTCTGTCTATCCACTGTCCAGACAACAAAGTCCACCCCATCACTTTCTACTCACACACTTTACAGATGTACAAGCTCAACTATAACACCCATGACAAGGAGCTACTTGCAATCCACAATGCCTTTTGTACTTGGAATCACTACCTTGAAGGCTCCGCTACCCCCATCAACATCATCACCAACCATAAGAACCTTGAGTGTTTCACATCCACCTGACTCCTGACCCAGCAGCAAGCCCATTGGTTGGAGTTCCTCTATCAATTCAATCTCATACTCTGTTTCCATCCTGGACATTTGGGTGGTAAGCCCGATGCTCTTACTAGACAATGGGATGTCTATCCCAAAGAGGAGAATAGGGACTATGCTCATATAAACCCCTACAACCTCCATCCCATTTTTACTCAGATGCAGCTCACTGCTCATGTCCTCCCTACAAGCCTCTAGCTTAGCAGGTCCCATTCTCTGTACTGGTGTGATGTTTGACTTGGACACCATCCATGCTGACATTCTCTCCATGCTCCCATCCGATCCTGTAGCTTCGCAACACATGTCCACCTCTGCTCCATCCAATTCTATGCCTGATTCCTACTGGTCTGCTGACTCTGATGGCTTCCTCCACCTCGATGATTGTATATATGTTCATGACACCAATGATCTCCACCTCTGAGTCCTCTGCTACAAGCATGACCACCCCCTATCTGGATATTTTGAACAGAATTACACCCTAAGGCTAGTACACCACAACTATACATGGCCCAGAGTTCATACTTTTGTCAAAGATTACATCTCCTCCTGTACTACCTGTTTACATGCTAAGGTTCCTTGGAATAAGCCATACAGTCTTCTCAAACAACTCCCCATTCCAGAACATCCTTGGCATTTCATCTCCATGGACTTTATAGAACAACTCCCCCCATACTTCAGCTACTCTGTGATCCTTGTTGTCATAGACTGATTGTCTAAACAATGCATTTTCATCCTGACTGATGACAGGATCACCTCCTTGGAGTTAGCTCAACTCTTCCTACTCCATGTCTTCACCAAGCATGAAGTTTCTTCTCACATCACTTCCAACCAAGGTGTGGAGTTCATCTCCCACTTCTTCCACTCCCTTGGCAAAGCCGTCAATATCCACCTTCACTTCACCCCTGGTTACTATCCCAAAGGTGATGGCCAAACAGAATGCATGAACCATATGCTGGAACAGTACCTCCACATCTATTGCAACTACCAGCAAAATAATTGGTCTGACCTTCTATCACTAGTAGAGTCTGCATATAACAATGCTCTGACTGCGATGACCAGTATATCTCTATTTTTTGCCAATAAGGGGTATTATTCTGATATCGCCATGTATTCCAAAAGGGAACTTACCTTAGCTCGTGCATGCAACTACTCCATAGACCTTCAGTCATTGTATCAGTATCTCTGTGAGGAAATGGCACTCACCCAATGTACGAGAGTCAGACTCAGACACACGACGTAATGCAACTAAGATTACCTGTATGAGAGTCAGACTACAGGTACAGGTTAGCTACGAGTAGGTAAACGAGTGGTGTCATATCCCGAACTCCGCAACCGAACTCCGTCACTCCGCAACGCGGTTCCGTCACTCCGTCCTCTTCCAAACTCCCAAGGAGCTCAGTAACTCGGTTCCGTTCCGCTTATTATGACGCTTCGTACCACATGACCTCTTGACTTTGATTGATGGCCTTTGACTTATGACATTCGTTTCGTTTCACATCCATCAGACTTGAACATTGTTTGCGATCGTTCGCAACCATCTTTGATACCTGTTCATCATTTGATTCTATGATAGCTGTTCACTCATCTGACTTCCGTTTCATTCTCCGTTCCGTTCTGTTCCGCTCCGCAATTAGGTATATAAACCTGTCGATAGTTGCTAGAGTACCTCAGTTCGAATACCAGATTAGTAAGCTACATTTGGACGCTAGACTAAATAAATCTAACACTCCCCCTCAGATGGAGCGTAGTCCAAGTTTGGTGGTGAAGTGTTTCGCTTTGGCAGAGGGGAGAGCCTTTGTAAGGGTATCAGCGACCATTCTATCAGTAGGGCAATAAAGAAAATGAATGGATCCTTTGTCAATAGAAAAACGAATGAAATGGTGATGAATATCAATGTATTTAGTACATGCATGATAATTACCATCCTTGGTAAGTGCGATGGCAGATTGATTGTCATTGTAGAGGATGAATGGGTTGCATGGAGGGTCAAACATCTCGGCGATAAGGCATCAGAGCCAAATCGCTTCCTTTGTAGCATGTGTGGATGCGACATATTCAGCCTGGGTCATTGAGAGTGTAATGAGCTCTTGTTTGTGTGAGCTCCACGAGATCATGCTGCCTTCGATAAGGAATGCGTAACCCGATATGGCATGATGATTCTCCTGTGATGTGCTGTCTGCATTCGCATAGCCAACAAGGCTGCTTTTCTGGGTACCATAGGTTAGCGCCCATATGCGTGTACCTATTAGATACTTGTAGACATGCTTTAGAGCCTCCCAATGGGTAACGCCAGGATTTTCCATGAACTGTGTGAGAGTGGCAACAATGAATGCGATGTCGGGCCAAGTACGAACTGCAAGGTACATCAGAGACCCGAGTGCAGCACGGAACGGGACTTGATGCATAAAGGTGACGTCAGTGGCAGATTGGGGGGATTGTGAGTGGGAGAGCTGGATATGAGGGTCCTGGGAATAGGAGCGGCTTCTGGTCTGCAAAATTATATTTGGCAATAATAGCGTTGATATACGGTTGCTGTGATAGGGAAATGGTGCGAGCATCCCGGTCGCGTGTGTTACGTGTGTACTTGGGTAAGCACGCACGTAGCCCTGGTGAGGTCTAGGATGAGGGAGCCCTTGGCCGATGCCGTCGAGGGTGTACGCAAAGACGTAGGCTGCGCACGTGTAGTGCCAGCCAAGGGATCGTATACCGGGTCGAGCACGGAATCAGCAAAGGAAGCTGGGATTGCAAGGGGAGTCTAGGACTAGGATACAAGGGGAAGTCCAGGGACTAGGAGTAAACCCAGGGAGATCAAGAATAGGGAACATGGTACGTGCTACTAGGGTGTATATAGCGTAGGGTAAGGGGCACGGACCATGTCAAGAAAGGAAGAAAGAGAACAGCACCAGTCAAGGGCTGTGTGGAATGAGGACAGCACTGGTCATGGGCTGTGCGAAGGAAAGTCATAGAATGCGAAGGAAATGGAGAGAAGAGTCTAAAGAAGGAAAGCACAGGAAGTAGGCTGTGCGAGAAGAGAAGCTGAGGCTATGCGTGAGAGCATAGGGCTAAAGGTATTCTATGAAAGGAAGGAGAGATCAAAGAAGTATCGAGAAAGGAAGGCGGACTCAATAGTGAGTCAGAGACAGGGGCGATGACTCATGTTGAGTGAGTCAATGGGAGCCGGGAAGGCAAGGGCGATATATGAGGGCTCGGGTTAGGCCGAGGAAATGCACGAGGAGGGAATGAGGCATGCATGAGCCGGAGATCGAGAGACGGGGATCTAGGGATGACCGTGAGGTCCAAGGGAACAGGGAAGGACCACGGGATTGGTCCGGACATGAGGACAAGGAGAGGACCGAGGATAAGGTCCGGAGTGGGGATAAGGATGACTCGGGTAAGCACGAGGGGAACTCGTGGTGTGAGGCTGTGAAAGGAAGCCGCAGCAAGGCAGTGCTGGAATGGAAGCTGCAGCAAGGCGATGCTAAAGGGAAGCCTCAAGGTGAGCATGTGATGATCACGAGGTGTGCTTAAGGAACGAGTCGGAATGAACAGAGGAAGGCTGTACTCAGTGGGTACAGCACGAGGAGCGCGAGGAGGATCCAAAGGAGTATGCCGAGGGCGACGTTGTAGACCAAAGTTAGGGGTTCCCATAAAAGGAGTAAGAATAGGGGAAATCGTAACAGCATGTGACTTTCATGCCAAGGAGCCAGCTGATCAGCACTAAGTCAGTGATCTTGAAGCGCAATCTGATTTCGTCCTTGAAAGCTTTGATGAGTGCTTTCGATGACATCGTCACTGTGCAATCATTGACATGAGACACTAAGATTAAGATATGCATGCCTATTTTCGCCACAAAAACTCCCCAATCCGCTTCCATGCGATTGAGGCCGAGTTCAGTGAGTTCTTTGCAGAGCCATTGGTACCATTTGAGCATGCCTTGTTTAGACCCATAGAGAGCGACTCAGAGGTGCACAATGACATCTTTGCCACCCTTATTGAAGCCTTCCTGCAATTCCATATAGATTACTTGGTTGTCATTGAATTTGCCATTGAGGAAAGCTGAGTGGAAGTCGAAAATGCCAACATCCCAATTGTATCAAGCAGCGATAGCGAGGATAAGGCAGAGAGATGATAAGCAGGCTACTGGAGTGTACGTGTCATCGTAATCGACACCATAGACTTGTGTGAAACTGTGCACCACCAATTGTGCTTTGTACTTGTTGATCTCGCCAGCAGCATTCTTCTTGATTTTGAAGACCCACTTGCTGTCAACTACATTGGTCCCTTTTGGAGGGCGAGGCACAACGTTCCAGGTATGTGCTTCTGCCAGACTTTTCAACTCTGCATTGACCACTTCTTTCCAGTGCAACCAGTCCGGCTGTTTCTGTGCCTCATTGATTGTGCGTGGTTCCAGTGCCTCGGCTGCCAAAACTCCCACATGCATTGCATAGGCATCGTCTTCTTTGTCCCATTCCTCTGCTACTGATGCCTTTCTCTCTTCAGTGTTCTCAGGTCCACCTTCAAGATCTGATCCCAGGACACCATGTGGGAGCACTGTGCCACCATCATGGCCATCGTGGGTGCCAACTCTATTTTGAAGCATTTGGATGTATGGTGAGTTTTGTCTCAATCATGTGGAACAGCACCACGGGGGTGGAGGTTGTGTTGTAGGTTCATTTGTAGCATGTGCAGGGCAAACGGATGATGGACTCATGGCTTGCCTCACTGCCAATAGCATGTCCACCCACAATGCCGACGATGCCATCTATTTGGCATGCACTCTTGCCAGAGAGATGATCGTGCATATCAAAGAAGGAGAGGGCTTCACCAACTCCAAGACTAGCCAGGTATACATGCCCCTCTTGCAGGACCTCAAGGCCTCCTGCAAGATCAACTTGCTCAACTGTTCGCATGAATGGTATAAGTGAGAAGCAAAGGAAAAGGGTGTCTTCCTAGAGGAGATCAACCCCATTATTAGGTCTGCTAGGGCCCTCATGGACAATGTCACCCTCTACAGATTCTCAAACGCGATTGTAGGGTATGACGTACCACTGGTACCGCAAGGAGACGTTCACACCAGGGGTGACTCCCCCATGGAACAGGACCTCCAAGAGGATGGGGAGTAGTGTTGCCACAGCTTCAAGCTGGCATTTTATATCTCATCATCTACTTGGTTAATATATATGTTCTCAGTGTAATAATGTAATTTTTAGGTGTTGTTATCAAATAAATCTTTTTTGACTATCATTGCTCTGATAGTTTTTGAGATATTTTATTTAAGCTATTTTGACAAAAGCTGAGCTAAAAGTGAAGCTAGGCCAATATCTTAAAAATGGCCAGATTACCATATTAGGGTGTATTAAGCAAACATATAGAGGCCATTCCAAACTACATTTCATACACTGATGATATTTGTCAAAAATGCAAAATGAGTGCACTAGATGGAATAAGCTGAAAAATACAAAAGTTGAGCTGAGGCAACACTAATGGGGAGATTGGCGAAGGGCCTGCATCCATGTAAGGGTCTGGACAGTGGAAGGTGAAACCCTTCATTAATACGTGCAGTAGGCATAACCCTATATGGTTCTATCTTTGCTTGATCTTTATTTGTCACTTTGCTGTACTCTGTCATGTACCTTCAATCTTATTGATTTTATTTGTTTTCTATCTCACTTGTATGAATCCGAGCCACTACTAGCTCTACAGGGAGAGGGTGTAAAAGGGCAATAGCCCCATTTATGATGGAAGCCTACCTTCACCATGACTGGTAGAAGTACACTTGGTGCATGTGATATGTTACTATCATATGCACTGTAGCTATTAGATATGAGGATGGGCCTGTCCTAACGACAGGCCCATCTACTCTTACTTCTACTCTATGTATCATCTGCAAATACCATACGGTACACTTTGCACACATGATCTTGAGTACCAAGAGGGATACAACAACCTTACAATAGTACTGTCAAGCAAAAAGTGATTTGCTAATGTATGCAGATTGTTTGACGACTTCCATGAAGGCAATTTCACATTGCAGGAAGCTGTGGAGTATCACTGATCACCCACACATTTACACTTTCTATATTACCTCCTCATCCTTGAAGGTTACATCAGCAAATCACTTTTTACTTGACAGCTCTATGGAGTGCTGTAAAGTAGTCATAGTACTTCAGCAAGGTCCAGACTGGCTAGTGCTGGAGAGTACCATCTTTGCTATGGAGTACTATGGAGTTCCACTAATGGATTGCTATGGAGAGTATCAGTTTTACTATGGAATACTATGCACAGCTATGCAGAATGCCACTTTTGCTATTGAGTACTATAGACTGCTATGGAGAGCACCACTTTACTATGGAATACTATGAATAGCTATGTAGAGCTAATCAATTTAGAATAATTTGCTATCTGATCATGCAATCATAATTGCAGAAACACAATATATTTTCATACATTAAGTTACACAAGAATAACTACTCTATATATGTATAGAAGTATACACTAGATCAATCATAATTGTCAGCGGAAATATTAAAGTATTAATATAGTGACTCACTATCAGTATGTTGACTAAGCAAATAGTAAAAAGTTAGTAAGAATATTGAAATGTTGACAAATGACTCACCAATATTTGCCAGTGTATCTAAGCAAAGAGTAAAGAGTTAATGAGAACATAGAGATGTTGTCAACAACTTACCAAGGAGTGTGGTGAAAAAAGTTGTGTTGACAAAAAAGTGAGAGATAATTGTTACGATTCTTTACATTTCTCTTTTCTTTCACTCGCTTAGTTTCTTTCATCTTGACGACTCCTTCACGGTAAACCACGGTTTCACCTTTCACTCGTCATCAAGATTACACTTTCTTTCCTTCGCTCCGATTCTACGGACTTCTGTCGCTGACTCACTACTTGAGTCATACATAGCTACGTAGTTCTCTGCCCTTCAACAGGGTTCTTTCCGCTTCCATCGCATTCGATGCTGTTTTTCTCATTTATCTTTCTTTATCCTCTTTCCTTTCATAGTCGTGGTCCGTGCTCGCTTCTCATACGTATATAAGCTGCACTAGCACAACCTGTAGTCTCTAACCTTGAGCTCCGCAATTCTACTCCTAGTCTTGCCTCTCCATTTGCCAACCTCAGTCCCTAGTCCCTCAGTCCTAGTCAAGGCCTCTCAATAACGAAGCCTTCCTCAAAGTCCTAGTCCTCGCCCCCAGTCCTAGTCATCTTGCGGCTATGTGCGAGCCTACCCGGCCCACACATAACAATAATAGTGGTTGAGGGAAGAGAAGCTATGGGAAAAATTTGAAGTGAGGCTTGTTTATATAAGAAAATTCAAACTCAGCCAACAAAAGCAACAGTCAATAAAAAATACAAACTCAGCTGAGATGTGGGAAAACAAACACAACTCAAATTTGGCAAAGTCTTTTTACTACACTTTTACTACACTTTTTTACTACACTTTTTGTACACTCTTGGTAGATTGTTGGTACACTTTGGTACACTTTTTGTACACTTTTTTTTTGCTTTTTTGGTAGATTGTTGGTAGATTTTGGTACACTTCTTACTACAATTTTTGTACACTTTTTTTGGTAGATTGTTTGTACACTTTGGTACACCTTGATACACTCTTTACTACACTTTTTGTACACCTTTTTCGCTTTTTTGATACACTTTACTACACTTTTTTATACACTTTTTTTACACTTTGGTTCATTTTTATCACACTTTTGATTTTTTCTCTTTTTTTAGTACATTTGCTATACTTTTGATACTTTCCTCCTCCTTATTGTCATCATCCTCTTTTCCTCCCCCCATCTTTGTCATCATTCTCTTTTCCTTCCTCCATTGTTATCATCACCTCCTCTTCCACCTCATCTAATCTGTATCATCATTCTCTTCATTATTCCCATTACTCCTAGATGCCATCCCCTTCCTCCATTATTCTCATTACTCCCACCTCCTCCTTTCATTATTCCCATCACTCCCACCCTCTCCCTCCATTATTCCCATCACCTCCTCTCCCTCCTCTTATTATTCCCATCACCTCCATCCTCTTCCTCCATTATTCACATTACTTCCACTCTCTCCTCCCATTATTATCATCACTCCCTTGGGCAGTAGGCCCCTCCTTCTTTACCCCTCTTTCTCCATTAATCATTGTCTTTTTAATGACATTTATACATTTTATCAACTTTACTATGGCACTATGAGCTACTCTAACAACTACACAACTATGTGTTACTATACAAATAATCAACTTCCATATTTCATCAATTTTGCTATGGCACTATGGGCTGCTATACAGCTATAGACTACTATGGAGATATGGTTTGCTATGGACAGCTTTATGACTATCACACTATATGGTCAACTTTGCTATGATACTATAAGCTACTATGCAGCTATATATTGCCATGGAAATGGACCCAAAACTATAGTTTGCTATGCACATCTATGTGATACTCATACTGTGTGGTGGTTTGCTGATGTGTCCTGCGATGCTGCTGTAGCTGCAATTTCAGGAACAGCTAAGCATCAACCATATCCTTTGCTTAAATGATAGGTAACTGGGTTTCAATGCTGCACTCCATGATGTCACACATTACTTTGCTTCCTCAGGATGCAAAATGAAAGATTTCAGGCTGTCCGATCCTCCACAATAATCTACAGAAGTTGCCAATGAAATACTTTATGTCCACTGGCATCATCATTCTTTGGTGGTTGAGAGTACTTGCCTTCACAATCAGCTCAATGACAAATAGTGACATGTCTTCCATAGTATCTATGCAACCATCAACCACAACGACCCTCTTCATCCACACCTTCAAACAATGTCTTTCATTGAGGGCCAACGGTTTCAGATGAGCCTTTATTGACATTGTTGGGTGCAGGGGACTGATTGGATTCAATTTTGCTACTAGCCTTTTTCTTCCCCTTGATCTGCAACCTGTCGCCATGGCTAGTATCTGCCACAGACTTGTCAAACGTTATGTTGCTCTCGACCATCATGGTGCGATGGGTCTCATCATAAATCTGATGAGCATGACTATCAGCATCGTATCCAACCCAACGTGCCTCACAAGCGTGCACATCCAGCTTTGATCCAGAGTCATCGTGTACCCAAACACGTGCACCCCAAATAGGTAGGTGTGACAGTGAGGGCTTCTTGCCTGTCAAAAGCTCATATGGCATCTTGCCATCAAGTGCCTGGGTTGCCATTCAATTCTTCACCCATATGACATGCATTAACACTTCTCCCCACAGATTCTTTGGCAAGCCGCTTGCATGTAAGACAGTTTGAACATGTTCAACAAGGGTATGGTTGAGCTGCTCAGCAACACCATTATGCTGTGGTGTATCATAGATGGTAAGATGATGTTCTATGCCTTCTTCCTTGAGGAACTGAGCAAATTCCTCATGTAGGTACTCACTGCCGTGATCAGAGCGAAGCTGTTTAATTGTGACACCATGTTGGGTTTTTGCCCATGCCGTGTATGATTTGTATGCATCAAACGTGTCAGATTTGGCGACAAGAAGGTGCAGGTGTGTGAAACGTGTGTAATCATCTGTGAATGACATGTAATACTTCTTGTGACCAGGGGTTTGGATGGAAGACGGTCCCCAGACATTGGAATGGATCTCGTCACCAAAACGTGTGTGGTGCTGTGGTTCGCACACTTTCCCAATCAGTTTGCAGTTGGCCATTCCATATTTGCACGATGCACACTGACCCATTGTTGTCTGCATAGGATCCAATTGGATTCCATGGACCATTCCCTTGGACACCATTTCACGGATGATGGAGGGTGCGACGTGGGATAAATGATTGTGCAGCTCCTTCATGGTAAGTGTTTCTGATGTGGTTGTGGTGGCTGTGAGGGCTGACATAATACGTGTTGTGTGCCAAATGTGATATAGGCTGTTTTCAAGTAGGACTGCACCAACAAAATGCTTCTGGGGATTGAAAATCCAGCATACTGTATCACAGAAAAGTGCGGAGTATCCTGCCACAGCAAGTTTACTGATTGAGATAAGTGTGACACCCACAGACAGTGTGTATAGCATGTTCTTCAAGAGCATTTATCCACACACTGACCCGTTGGGTAACTCCATATAGATATCACCTCGTCCGATTGCATCGAAGGTGCGATTGTCAGCTGCCTTGATTGGCTTTGGTAGGATGGTGACAAAATTGACAAATTGGTACCACCCACAATTATTGCAGTTCCCATCGAATCTCTTGGTGTGTGCTTTTCCCCTTTTAGAGTCCGCATTGAATGCTGTGTCATCGTTGTCTGCTTTAGGTCGGATAGTTCCTTGTGTGACAAACTGGTCATATGCATCGGTAACCATAGCCATAAGCTCTGTGTTGGAGATCTGGCGGTTCTGCCAGCGCGTGTTGGACGATACAGTGGTGAGGATAGGGTTATAGGAGTGGGGTAGGGACATGAAGATGGTGTTAGTTAGTTCTATCTTGGAGATCGGCTGTCTGATTGCAGAAAGTTCTTTACACAGAACTTTTATTTTCTCGAAGTGAGCGCGGGCATCACCTCCTTCTTTAAGCTTTATTTCTGCAAGCTGTCACCGCTTTTCCACACTAATAGCCAGCAAGCGATTCTCGAACTTGTTGCGGAGGGTAATGTAAAACTCGTAGGCACTGGTTTTGGACATGAGGTCGATGAAGAGCAAATCGGGTATGGTGACAACGATCTGTTGTTGGACAATTGCATCCTCCTTGGTCTATTTCTCGAGGGCGGTCAAGTAATCCTGTATGGCTTGTATTTCTGCAGGTGTAGTTGGTACCTATGCAGCTGCTTTCCCTTGTGCAGGTCGACAGGTGGTGTTTTGGTTCAATACAGGTATCCTATGAGACCACAAGCCATGAGTGATACTTTGAGCCACCGTTTCCATATCGGCCAGTCTTTCCCTGAAGCATCCAGCTTCGGAACCTCGAGTACTCTGTCTCCAACTCTACTAGTAAACATCTGGGTAGTTTAATGACTATGGGAGTTTAATGAACATGGGTGTCTGTGTTTAATTCTGAGCACCAGAACTCATAACCTGTACAAGAGTCAGACTCAGACACACAATGTAGTGTGACTAATATTACTTGTATGAGTAACGAGAGTCAGACTATGAGTACAGGTTAGCTATGAGTAGGTAAACGAGTGGAAATGGTATCATACCTCAGACACATGACATAGTGCGACTGAGGAAAGCAAAAGAAAATGTATGACAAAGCAGATTAGTAAGCTACGTTTGGACACTAGACTAAATAAATCTAATACCCAACAGTACTACCAAGCTTCAGCAGACACAAAATGAACTCTGGCCCTAGACTTCCAAGTTGGAAACTGAGTTTTCATTAAAGCCAAGTATTTTCACTCAACCCGACCATCAAAGAAGCTTTCTGAAAAGAACCTCAGCCCCTACAAGATCATCGCACAAGTTGGCACTAGTGTTGTTGCAGCTCAGCTTTGGGATTTTTCATCTCATATTGTACTTGATTAATATACCTATTGTGAATTTAATAATGCAATTTTTAGGTGTTGTGATTAGAGGAAATTCCTTTAACAACCATTGATTTGACTATTCTTGAGAAAATTGGAAAAAGCTATTGTCACAAAAGCTAAGCCAAATTACAAGCTAGGGCAATATCTTGAAATTAGTCAGATTACTAAATTAGGGTGTCTTGAGCAAATTTATACAAGCTATTTCAAACTATATTTCATACACTCATGATATATCTCAATATTGCATAATAAATTCAATAAATGGAATAAGCTGAAAAATACAAAAGCTGAGCTACAACAACACTAGTTGGCACACACTCCTTTACACTCTGCCTCCATGATTCCCTGAAGTCTGTGCACCCCATCTTCCACTTTTTCCAATTCAAACCCTCTATTTCAAATACAATTCCAAACCATGACCGACTTCTGCCACCTTCAATAGAAGTTGATGGCAAATCCAAGTACAAAATGATGGAGATCCTTGACTTGAAGATCAATCACTGCCAATGGAGTTGTCAACTCCTATACTTGGTCCATTGGTCAGGATATGAGGGTACTGACGAAGAAACTTCTTGATTATTAGCCACCGAGTTGAGTCATGCTTTTGAACTCGTTTCCGATTTTCATCTTCATTGTCCTTCTAAGCCTGGTTCTTATTTCACACAATAAGAAAAAAAAAAGACATTTGTATTTTTATTTTTTTCCTATACTGTATCACTACTTAAACTTTGTCCACTACCTCTTCTGCTTCTGCTTCTGTACCTCCTTTGATTCTGTCTCCCTTTTCCTCTCTGTCCTTTATTTCCACTATCTCCACCTCTGCATCCACAGCCATGTCCTCCCTTCACAGCTCCTCCAACTTCTCTGCCCTGACGATCAGTTCGATGTCCAAGTCCTCCATCTCTGACCTGTATACAGTACACAGCCATATCTCCACGAGCTGCTTGATGGCTTGCATCAGCCCAACAACAAACCCCAAGTTCGCATGGATGGCTGCCATGACATCCTGCATCACCACCACTAAGGCAATGACCTCACTACCTGCAGCCCCACACTCTCCACCACCACTGCTTTTGACTCCGTTCTCTCCAACCACCTTGCCCTCTTCTATGGCCACTTCGATTCCTCTTCATCCTCCCCATCATCTCCCCTGATCACCACCTCTATCCTCCACTGTTTCTGCTTCAGCACGGACGCCTCTTCCGCCCACTTACATCTCTGCCACAGCACCGGGCAGCTATGACATGCCTGCACTTTCCTGTTTCCTGGAACACATTCCAAGCCACATTGTGCACACTGCATGCATGTGGCCTCCTTGCGCTTGTTCTTGGAGCTGCTGCTCCCTCCCTCCATTCACTGACGGTGCACATCTGCTGCCTAGGTTTTGTTAGTACTGTCCATGGCCTGCATATTCTGTCACTCACCACTCATTTTGTGACTTCTTTTGCCACCTCCCATGCCACTCACTTTGCCTTCACCTCCACTGCTCATTGCTGCTGCTCCTTTTTACATCACCTCACCTCCTCCTCGTGCTGCCTTGCTTGCTTTGCCACAACCTTTCCTCTTCCTTGTGGTGTTTTGTTCACCTTTGCCATTCCACTGCCTTCACATTGAACATTGAATCATTGTTGTTGTTGTGCTCAGCAAGGTGCTCATCATCCCAGTCACAGATTTTTGTGAGGTCATGGTCTGACATGTCAATGATGAGGACAAACAGAAAAAACCCCTCATTATTTATACACTGCTGCAGCTTTTTGAAACCTGTGCCACCTGACTTCATTTATTCCATAATGTGACTCCATTTACTCCACACCACGTAACTCCACATTGTTCTGTGCTTAGTGCAGACAGCCTTTGTGGGCTCAGGCTTAAGAGGGGGATATTGTCATATGCTGAACTCTGCACACCAACTTCATCGCTCCACAATCCAATTCTGCATCCTGTCCTCTCCAAAACTCCTAAGTCCAACTCTGCAACCCAACTCCGTCATTCCATACCCCATTCCGCTCTGTTATATGACACCATTTCATATTTCACATCATCTTTGACTTTGACCGATTCATCTTTGACTTTTGACCATTTTATATCCATCTTTAGACATTGTTTGCGATCATTTGCAACCATCTTTGATACACCCTGTCGATCATTCAATTCTATGGTAACTTTGATAGTCACAATTCACCTGACTTCCATTTTGTACTCTGTTCCGTTCCACTCTGCACTTATGTATAAAAGCCTGTCAATAGTAGCTAGAGTACCTCAGTTTGAATATCGATGTAACTTCAACTCCTCTCTGTCCTCTGCCCTCTGTCTGAGCTTCTCACTTGCATCCAATCCTCACTCAACTTCACTGCTAGTCAGTGTTGAGTCTTTCCACTCTGACTCTGCAAATACTGGGATGAGATGACAATCTGACAAGGGCACAGCACTCCACTATAGTGTTGCCACAGCTTCAAGCTGGCATTTTATATCTCATCATCTACTTGGTTAATATACATGTTCTCAGTGTAATAATGTAATTTTTAGGTGTTGTTATCAAAGAAATCTTTTTTGACTATCATTGCTCTGATAGTTTTTGAGATATTTCATTTAAGCTATTTTGACAAAAGCTGAGCTAAAAGTGAAGCTAGGCCAATATCTTACAATTGGCCAGATTACTATATTAGGGTGTATTAAGCAAACATATAGGGGTCATTCCAAACTACATTTCATACAGTGATGGTATTTGTCAAGTGCACTAGATGGGATAAGCTGAAAAATACAAAAGCTGAGCTGAGGTAACACTACTCCATTAGAGTCACTGAAGCCAAAGTCCCAACTTACTGTGCTACCCCAGGGTTGTCACCAGGCATCAGCAAACTAGCCATTGTACTGCTAGCTTGCCAGAAGTTCCAGACACTGCAGACAATGCATTCCAGAGCTCCAGACATTCCAGACTCTCTAGACTTCCAGTTCCAGACTACCAGGCATTCCAGGCATTCCAAATCAACTATATATATATTACACAAATCAGTATTGATGAAAGGGGGGTGATGGAAAAAATAGGAGAGGTGAGAAAGGAAAAAAGAAAGGAAGGGTAATGGAAAAAAAGAGGAGAAGAGGAGGAGATGATGGGAAAAAGGGGAGGTGGTGGTAGTGCTGATGGGAAAAAGAGAGGGAGGAGGAGGGGATAATGGAAAATGAGGGAGAAAAAACATAGAGTGATGAAAAAAGAGGGAGGAAGAGAGAGTGATGGGGAAAAGGGAGGGAGAAAGAGGGGGTGATGGAAAAAGGGGGGGAGGAGGAGGTGATGGGAAAAAGGGGGGGAGTAGATAAGACTGGTGGGGAAAAGGGAGGGAGGTGGTGGTGGTGATGGGAAAGGGGAGGAAAAGTGTTGGAAAAAAGAAGAGGAGAAGAAGGGAGTGCTAGGAAAAAGGAGGGGAGAAGGAGGGAGTGTTGGAAAAGGGGGAGGAGGAGAAGGGAATGATGGGAAAAATAGGGGGAGAAAGAGAGGGTGATGGAAAAAAAGAGGGAAGAAGAAGAGGGTGATAGGAAAAAGAAGGGAAAACACAGAAAGTGATGGGAAAAAGGTGGAGAGGAGGAAAGGTAATAGGAAAAAGAGAGGAAGAAGGAGGAAATGATGGAAAAGAGTAATGGAAAAAGAGGGTGATGGGGAAAAGAGGAGAAGAAGAGGGGGTAATGGAATAGAATAAGTGTGATGAAAAAGAAAAGGAAGGAGAGTATGATATAGAAAAAAAGCATTATGAAAATAGAAAAAGAAAGAAGGAGATAAAATTGAAGAAAAAGAAGAAAATAGTCAATATAATAAAAATCTATATCAAAAATATAGTATAGTAAGAAAATGTACTGACAAAGTATGTTAAAAGTATTGCATAAAAGTACAGTTAAAAAGTGATCCAAAAGCAAATATGCACTAGAGTGTACCAAAAGTGTACCAAAATGTAGCATAAAGTGTATAAAAAGTGTAGTCAAAAAAGCACACAAAGTATACCAAAAGTGTACCAAAGTGTAGTATAAGAGTGTATAAAAAGTGTAGCAAAAAAGCGAAAAGAATGTAGTCAACCAAGCACAAAAAGTGCACCAAAAGTGTATTAAAAGTGTAGTCAAAACAGTGCACAAAGTGTACAAAAAGTGAAAAAATATAGTAAAAGTATAGTCAAAATGACTTAGCCAAATTTGACACTTTGGCTGAGTTTGAATTTTATTATATAAACCTCCCTTCCATATCTTCTCTTCTTTCAACCACCATCATCTTCAATCATTTATCAAATTCTTTGGTGAGTGATTAGTTCTACTGTCTATATTTTCACTTTTCTGATTACATAATACAGATGACTAATGGTGAGTCACTTCCATGCTTATGTAATGCTATGTTAAAGTTGGATCAGGTCAACTCCGGGGTAGCTCAGTATGTTGGGACTTTGGCTTCACTGACTCTAACGGAGCACTGTATCCTTGTCAGACTCTTGTCCCGGTATTTGTGGAGTTGGAGCAGAAAGACTTAACACTGACTGGCAGTGAAGTCAAGTGGGGGTCAGATGCAAGCGAGGGAGCTCAGACAGAAGCCAGAGATCAGAAGAGGAGTTGAACTTAAGTCAATATTTGAACTGAGGTACTCTAGTGACTATCAACAGGTTTATATACATAATGGCAGAGTGGAATGGAATGGAACGGAGTACAAAACAGAAGTCAGATTAATGTATGGCTATCATAGAATCAAATGATGGACAGGGTATCAAAGATGGTTGCAAACAATTGCAAACAATGTCTAGGTCTGATGGATACGAAACGAATGTCATACGTCAAAAATCATCAGTCAAAGTCAAAAGGTCATATGAAAAGGTCACGTGATACGAAGCATCTCATACTGAGTGGAATGAAATGGGGTTGCAGGGCATCATGGGAGTTTTGGGAGTTTGACGGGATGACAGAGTAAGGTTGCGGAGTTTGGAATATAACATGCTATTTCTATTTTAAGTTTAAGTTTGATAATGCTTATGCTTATATAATCTTATGTATTGTTTGTTAGCTATGCTTATGTAATCTAATATTTATTTTAAGTTTAAGTTTGTCAGTTATGCTTATATAACTATATATAAATAATGTATTTGATTTCCATTTATATTGTGTTTGTGTATGTTTGTAAATCTATATATGGTAATTATGTCACACCATAAAGGTTAAAAAGTAGAAAAAGTACTCTAGTACATTTAGAACTCCAGCAACTCCAGACTATCCAGCTGGAAGTCTGGAAGTTTGGAAGCCTATTGGCCAGAACTGGTCAGAGGGGTACCTTTCTGGAGCCTCTGGAAGTCTGGCCAGACAACAGCTAGTTTGCTGATGGAGTCAGCCAGAGTTGATCCAACACTACTTTAACAGGTGTTTTCTGTGTAAAAGAGTTCATATAAGTCATGGAGAAAACTACAACTGATTTTATTATTTGTTTTTAAGGCCAGCACTGAAACATCTGTCACCAACTCCAGTCCTCCCATCCGTCGTCTACCGTCTCTACCCTTTAAACTGCCTCTGAGTCCTACTACTACATTGATTATTTCCATGTGTAGTATGATGACAACTATAACCAACAAAGTCTCATCAACAAGACTTGTAGAAGATCCTTGTGTTACGCTGAATGTACTGCAGAGAACTTAGCAGCTAGCAAAATAGCACCTCCACTATGGAGAGGGTGCACTTCCTTGATCTCTTATGCTAGCAAGAACTGAGGGGCTTGCAACATGAAGGCAAAGCTGGAACCGACTAAGGTTGGGGGAGAGGGGTGACAGAGAGATGACTCATGAGTACGCTGTATTGCACAGACCAAGAATAGGGTACAGGAAGTGAAGTGATAGATATTTAAAGGGACCAACACGTAAGCATGGAACCCTATAGAATATGATGGAAGGGGAGGGAATACTAAGCAGTGATGGTAGACACTGCTGTGGAGGTGGCTGTCCACAAGAACATAAGGAAAGCTAGGTAAAGGCAAGGTGCATAGTGTGAGAATGTGCAATGATGAAGAAATGGTAGGTGGAGTCCAGAAAGACTCCTGGAGCAACTGTCTGAGAGAAAGATGCTACTGAGAAGGAATAAAAGTATGGCCACAGACGGTTTATCATAACACCTTGCATGAGCAAGGGATATCATATGAAGAAGTATTGTATCTGTTAGCCCCCAGGGAAGGTATTGAATAGTAAGTACTCAATGGTTGGTAAACCAGCTGTATCCTACCTATCGAATAGTATGTACTGTATCTAAGTACCATAGTAGGAATAATTAATGTAAGTATACTCACCTCAGTGGTTGGTAAACCAGCTGAGGTGTAACTACTGTACGAAAATTCTATGTATGCACAAGCTTACCTAAGCACAGCTATATCCGTATACCATATGTCTTCAACACTTCCCCACAAACAGTAGGAGGTTTCTATGTAGTTAAAATAATGAAAGAATATAATCAGAAAAATACCTGATAGAATGTTTCTATGAACAGATAGGTAGTCCATTGATAAAATGATGACATTGAGGTGCGATGAGATGCATGATGCCGTCAACAAATAGTGTTCATATTTGGAAGTCACAACTCAGCTATTGTGGCCCCTATTGTGGCACCTCATGCAGCTGTTGTTACAATTCCCTCTTTTCCTTGCACCTTCTACTGGTCCCCCTAACTTTTGCTCCAGACCTTACCCTCCCAGTGCATTCCTCGTGGCACACCTCGTGCATGCCTTGCCTTCTCCACACCTCCTCAGTGACCCTTGGACCTTCTTCTGCCTCACCATATCCACACCTTCTTGGTGCTTTCTATCTTCCTCTACCTTGTTGAATGTGCTATCTTATAGCTGCTTCTAGCTCCTATTCTATTCCTTGTAGCGTACTTATTTAACTTAGCTTATATAATCACTTGCACATGTATATAAGATTCAGACTCAACATCTGAGTTCTAATTAACTCTTAAACCACAACCATCATCATCTGCCTCAATCACAATCACTCCAACAAACACTTATAGTGAACAACCACTAAATAGTCTCTGAGTTGTATGTTGTCAAACAGGTTATGAGCCCCGCTAAGCACAAAGGGAGCATGTTCACCACCGCACCTGGAGCTGCTATGCGAAAATTCTTAGCATTGCTGCATCGTCCCAGACGATAGCACAATGAGCTTAGTGAAAAGGCAACATGCCAGCATTGTTACCAACACAGCATGATGATGATGGAAGCGTGTTTAACATTGCATCCAGAGAGCACCTTCATGGCGAACTCTTGTCATCATTTCCTATGAAACCTTGACAGTTCATGATTCTAATCACTTCATTCCAGATGTCTTCATCCTCTACCCCCAACTTCGCCATCCTAGTCTTCACCGGTGTGAACTTCAACACCTGGTGGCCCAGAATGGAAAGCGCCATCCTGGCGACAGGAGGCTCATGGATCAAAATGATTACCTGCCCTGTCATCACGGAGCACAGCGACGGAGATGACATTGGCTGCTTCATAAAGTGGACCGAAACCAACAGCAAGATTCTTGGGACTATTTGCCTCTCCCTCTCTCCTACTCTTCTCCACAAGTACCTTGCAGAGACGGATGCCTTCTCTCTTCTCAACACAATTAAGGACAAATATGGAAAGCAAGGACTTTCTCAGATCTATGCCGACTTCAAGGCGGTGATGGACAGTACGTCCCTACCAATGGGAATCCGGCTTCAGCCTTCACCAAATTTGAGATGCTCTTTACGCATCTCCAGTCCAACTCATACCCCATCAACATCAACATCCAGGCAATGATCCTGTTGTCCAAGCTTCCCCCCTCTATGGATGTCATTGCACAAATGCTTGTGTAGAAAAGAAACTCCGAGGTTGCATTCGTCCCACCAACTGTCCAGGAAATCATCATGTCCGCCACTCTCACTTGGGAATCCAAGAATATAGGGAAAGGCAAGGATCTTGAACAGGCTCAGAACATCTCTGCCATCAAAAGGAAAGGAGGAAACTCTTCCTTCCAGGGTCAACAGCAGCAACCCCCTGCAGTGCCTCAGAAGCAGCAGCAGGGGGATAGCGCTGAGTGTGAAAAGAAGAAGACCAAGTGTGGTAAACGTGGTGGCAAGAACCAACAGAAGTGCAATGCTCTGCAGTTCGTTGAGCATAGCTCTGAACAAGGGAGTGGCGATTACTTTGCTTCAACTGCCATTGTTACCCTCACACTGGCCATCGTCGACCCACGGGCTTGCGCTCATCAAAGCACTCAGTTATATCAAGGAAAGGGTGGACCTCCTGCATTTAGCCAAACAAAGGAAGCTTTCTTGTTTGCCCATCAGCTGAACATCCACCCCTCCTGTGAAACAATCAGGTCCATCGACACAGCCTTACCTTTTCTCCAATAGCTCAATTTTCAATTGCCCTCCTCTTCCTCCTCCTCCTCTGCTTTGACACCTGTCATGTCATTACCAGCATCAGCATCAGCAATGCCTCTGCATCTCTCTCCTCCTCTCAGCCCAGTGCAATATAATTGCCCCTTTACTGAAGAAGATCTGAAAGAAGCAGCTCATCCCTCCAAATGCTCACAGCGCTGGATAAGTGACGTTAGTAGCAGCTGGGACGAAGAGGACATCATTGACATCTATGGATTAGAAGTCAATGACTTCATGGAACCCAAGTTAGTATCTCACCCAATGATCACTGCAGCACCCTCCTCATTCTCTGCTTTCTACACAGTGTTGAGTAGAGTAGAGGTAGTCAATAGTGTACCCTCTACAAGGGACATTATTTGTGCACACTCCATCCATTGATATCTGTATAATGAAGCTGGACGATCTCAAAAAGCAGATCAATTTGGCATCCATAATGTTGTGGTTCAGGTGATTGTGGATGACCTTCACAATATCAATTCATACATGCACCATCTCCTTCATTTCCTACCATCCCTTGCCATCATCGCTGCCAGCTGGAATTGCAGGATTTTACTTCCAATTCTGATTTTGCTGCCATTATGCATGCTTTCAATTCCACAACTGTCAACCCTCGCTTTATCATCATTTGCCAGCATGGCAACCATCCACCTGAATTCATTAACATCCTTTGCTACCATTATGAGCCACTACATTATCTGCTTTTCTTCTCATACAGTGACAATGGTTGAGGATCAATGGCTGTAGAAGATGTTCCACCACTGACTTATTGATTGGTACCTGCAGCCACCTCCTAGCCAATGATAATGTGCACTTCTCAACTTTTGGACGGTTGTGTTGTGAGTACTTAGTTGATATATATTTGTGCACAAAGGAGCAATGCCTTGCTTACATCAACAAAGAGCGAAGATACAGAGCTGATAAGATCTGTGAAATGTATGACTACGCAGATGCTGATGAAATGGAGCCTTCAATCAAACTTCCTGCATCTTTTGTTGGATCACACACATGGACTTCCAAACAATTGGCTGATGCAATGGCACTTGGTCGCAAATTCGGTCAACCATCTTTTTTGCACAATGACATTCAATCCTGATTGGCCTGAAGTGCAAACTGCTCTTTTACCTCATCAGACTTTCTGATGCTGCTGTTATTGTCACACAAGTACTCAAGTACTGCCTAGAAAAGGTTCTCACTCGTCTTCATACTCACTTCGGCTGCAAGGTATATCTTGTTACGTGTGGGCCGGGTAGGCTCGCACATATCCGCAAGATGACTAGGACTTGGGACAAGGACTAGGGCTTGAGGAAGGCTTCGTTATAGAGAGGCCTTTACTAGGACTGAGGGACGGGGACCAAAGTCGTCGAACTGAGGGGCAAAACTAGAAGCAGAATTGCGGAGCTCAAAGTTGGGAAATACAGGTCGTGCTAGTGTGGCTTATATATGTATGAGAAGCGAGCACGGACCATGACTACGAAAGGAAAAGGATAAAGAAGGATAAATGAGAAGAACAACATAGAATACGAAAGAAATGGAAAGAACCCTGTTGAAGGGCAAGGACTGACGAGGTTGTATATGACTCAGTTAGTGAGTCAGCTATAGAAGTCCGAAGAATCGGAGAGAAGGAAGTTTATGGTAATCTTGATGACGGAAGAAAGGTGAAACCATGGTTTACCATGAAGAAGTCATCAAGACAAGAAAAAGAAAGGAATAGAACGAAAGGAATGAATCGTAACATATCTCATCCGCATTGTTGAGTTTCAAAAGCAAGGCTTCCCTCATGCTCATATCATTTTTAAGGTTAGTTTCTCTGCTTTGCTTTTTCATGCTCTCACCCTTCTAAATATCATTGAAAAGGTTAATCCTGAACCTTTGTTCAAAATCATTGATTTTATTATCAGTGCAGAACTTCCTCAGAATAACATTTCATTGTGCAAGAAAGTTCAAAGATATATGACACATCATCAGAATCACCTCTTTAGAGCTGGCAGCCGATGTAATTGCAATGGATGATACATTTATAACTTTCCTCAACCAATTCGAGAGACTACAACTATAGATGAATTTGGCCACCTTCAATGGCATTGCTGTTCACCTGAGGATGTATGGATCGTACCTCATTGCCCTGCTTCACTTGAGGCTGCAAACTGTCACTTTCACTTTGAGGTCACATTTACTGCAAAAGTATTTAGTTATCTCTACAAATATCTCTACAAAGGTCCTGATCTCACATTCTTCACCATTGCTGATCAACACAATACTCTCTTCTAGCTGACTGCTCATGATGAAATCATGGATTATCAAAAAGCCTGTTACCTCTCAGCTCCTGAAAGTACATGGCATATTCTTGGCTTTGATATTACTCACAAGGAGCCTTCTGTTGAAAGTCTTCCTGTTCACCTCCCAAATTACAACACTCCTCAATTTCAGTGATGTAATGGACAATGGTCCACTACCTCTCTCCTCAATCAGTGTTTTCTGCATGGAAACATGCTAGCCCATTTTCAATATGAAGAATATTTTGAACAAGATGTGTTGTATAACTTGTATTCATATCATGAAAATGTTCCTCTTACTCATTGCAATGTGCTGGAAAAACCTTCAGTTGGTGTCATATGCAATTGAGCATTCCATCAAATCATTGGAGAAAAAGTAATCTGTGTTGACACTCTTCTGCCCACTACAGGAGAACTGTTCTATGTCCATGCTCTCCTCTTTCATCACCCTGCTACATCTTTCACAGACTTACACACTATCAATGGCATTACTTTTCCTTCTTATCACAGATCTGTGAAAGTACATCAGCAAATCACCACATGGTGTTTGTTACGTTTTCTCCTTTTTCTTTCCTTTATTTCGAACTTATCACCTTTGTCCTGATGACTCCTTCACGGAAACCCATGGGTTCACCTTTCTTTCATTATCAAGATCACATACAATTCCTTCCTTACACTTCCTTGTCCTTCTATCACTGACTCATCAACTAAGTCATACATAGCCTCTTCATTTCTGCCCATCAACTGGGTTCTCTTCCATTCTTTACACTTCCTTGCATAGCCTTTATCTCTGACTCACCCTGAGTCATCGATAACCCTCTGCCCTTTATTCTCTTTACACCTGTTTCCTCTTTCATCTTTCATCCTGGTCTGTCCTTGTTTCCTACAGGTATATAAACCTTAGTAGCACGACCTTTGTACCCTAGCTTTGAGCTCCACAATTCTAGCTTATGTCTTGACTTGCAATCTTGTTGACCTTGACCTTCTCATCTCCTCATCCAGCAAGGCCTGTTTAAGCACCTTTCTCATCCTTGTCCACCAAAGCCTGTCTATGTGCCTTTCTTGTCCTTGTCCTAGCTTCAGTCCCCTTGCAGCTATGTGTGAGTCTACCTGGCCCAATGCATGACTGCCAAGCCCACCGAATTGCATCTCAATGCCCCCCAAGAATTTGACAGCTCCTATATGGAGTACCGGATGGTTCAACAATGTTGTCTTTTATCTCACCACTAATGCTGAGATCTATGACACCGAAGCTAAGCAGATCACCTTCACAGTCTCTTACATGACCAAGGGATCCACTAAAAGCTGGGAATCCACATTTCATGTTAGTTGTGTCCAGGACAATGGGAACCTTAATATGGGAACTTGGGCTTCTTTTGTTCAGAAACTCAACAAGGCCTTCAAGCACCACAACATCGTCAACCGGGCGATTGGCTGGCTCTCTGTTACGTGTGGGCCAGGTAAGCTCGCATGTAGCCACAAGGTGACTAGGACGAGAGCTGGGGACGAGGGCTAGGGCTTGAGGAAGGCTTCGTTAGAGAGAGGCCTTTACTGGGACTGAGGGACTGGGGACCGAAGTTGACGAACTGAGAGGCAAATCTAGCGTAGAATTGCGGAGCTCAAAGTTAGAGTTTACAGGTCGTGCTAGTGCGATTTATATAGGTATGAGAAGTGAGCACGGACCACGACTATGAAAGGAAATAGGATAAAGAAAGATAGAAGAATAGCATAGAATGCGATAGAAGCGGAAAGAGTCCTGTTGAAGGACGGAGAACTACGTAGTTATGTATGACTCAGGTAGTGAGTCAGCGACAGAAGTCCATAGAATCGGAGCGAAGGAAGAAAAGTGTAATCTTGATGATGAGTGAAAGGTGAAACCGTGGTTTACCATGAAAGAGTCATCAAGATGAAAGGAGCAAAGCGAATAAAGAAACAGAAAGAAATGTAAATCGTAACATTACCCCCCCAGTACATCTCAAGTCACCGACGAGAAAACCAGGTCTTGAGGGATACATACGCGGCAGGTTGATTGTTACGTGTGTACTTGGGTAAGCACGCACGTAGCCCTGGTGAGGTCTAGGACGAGGGAGTCCTTGGCCGATGCCGTCGATGGTGTACGCGGAGACGTAGGCTGCACACGTGTAGTGCCAGCCAAGGGATCGTATACCGGGTCGAGCGCGGAATCAGCAAAGGAAGCTGGGATTGCAAGGAGTACAAGGACTAGGGGTAGATCTAGGAGCTAGGAGCAAACCCGGGGAAAGGTCCAGGGAGATCAAGAATAGAGAACATGGTACGTGCTACTAGGGTTTATATAGGCTAAGGTAAGGGGCACAGACCATGTCAAGAAAGGAAAGAGAGAACAGCACCAGTCAAGGGCTGTGTGGAATGAGGACAGCACCGGTCATAGGCTATGCGAAGGAAGGTCATAGAATACGAGAGAAACAGAGAGAAGAGACCAAGAAAGGACAGCACAGGAAGTAGGCTGTGCTAGAAGAGAAGCCGAGGCTATGCTCGTGAGAGCATAGGGTTAAGGGTATTCTATGAATGGAGGAGAAGATCAAGGAAGCGGGAAGAAGAGGAGGCGGACTCAATAGTGAGTCAGAGACAGGGGCGATGACTCATGTTGAGTAAGTCAATGGGAGCCGGGAAGGCAAGGGCGGTATAGGAGGGCTCGGGTTAGGCTGAGGGAATGCACGAGGAGAGGACGAGGCGTGCATGAGGCGGAGATCGAGAGACGGGGATCTAGGAGTGACCATAAGGTCCGAGGAAACAGGGAAGGACCACGGGTATGGTCCAGACACGAGGACAAGGGAAGGACCAAGGATAAGGTCCGAAGTGGGAATAAGGAAGACTCGGGTAAGCACGAGGGGAACTCGTGGTGTGAGGCTGTGAAAAGAAGCCGCAGCAAGGCGGTGCTGGAATGGAAGCCGCAGCAAGGCGATGCTAAATGGAAGCCTCGAGGTGAACACGTGGTGAATACGAGGCGTGCTTAGGGAACGAGTCGGAATGAACGGAGGAAGGCTGTACTCAGCGGGTATAGCACGAGGAGCGCGAGGAGGATCCAAAGGAGTATGCCGAGGGCGACGTTGTAGACCGAAGTTAGGGGTTCCCGTAAAAGGAGTAAGAATAGGGGAAATCGTAACATTGATTAGAGATCCAGGGCATAAGCACCGGGAGATCCGGTGACGTTGGCATAAGCAGCATCATCCCACACGTCGTCGATATGGTTGTCGACGTCCGGGAGAGGAGAGATGGGTGAGACGGTTCGTCGATGACGAGGGATCGTGAAATGAACTGGTTGGCGTGCGGATGAGCATGGCAGAGCATGTTGGGTAGTGGAGGAGTTCGACGAGGAGGACGATGTTGGGCGTCGCGGCGGACGAGGACGAGGTCGGCTTGGGCAACGGGCCTGAGCATGTCCAGGAGCCCATACAAGGCATAATGGGCATTGGTATTGTGGGCAGTGAGCACGACGATGCCCTAGGTGATGACACTCGAAGCATGCTTCGGAGTATCTGGGATGGTTGGGAGGGAGGACAAGCCGACCACCCAGTCCAGCTAACCACGCGTCCGTGTGAGCCAAAGATGCTTCAGCGGCCGGGTCGAGAGGGGAGGAGGAGGCGCTTGGGGTTGTCGCCACGGAGGAGTAGGGAGGTGGTTGAATTCCTTGGGCGAGCGCGAGCTCCCGAGTGTAGCGTTCTATGTCTGCCAAGAATTCTCCGAAGTGGAGTTGGTAGCCCATTGTGACAAGGGCACCTCATAGGTGATCCCAGATGTGTCGAAGGACACCCACGATGAGGGTGACGTGGGCATCGGGATTGGTCGAATTGTTGTGCACTATGAGATTGATGCGCTCGGTTTCGATCAGTGCTTTGTAGAGGGCTAGGAGAGGGGAGCCATAGTCGAGGTGACTAGTGGCCGGAATAGCCAATCTGGAGTCCGTAATGCGATGCAGGAGGACCTGCGCATATGTATCGTCTGGCATGTCTGAACGGAGACGGTGAGATGCTGGGGGGAGAAGAACCGATAAAATTGGTGGGTGAGAGCTAATTGGTCTAGTAGCAAAAGGGTCTGGCGTATCTAGTGCAGGACTCGCCACCTGCCAGGCCTCATCGGGACTCTCTCCCCACCTTGCTTCTGTGGTTGTCGAATTGGAGTCATCTTGTTCTTCGGGGTTGTCATGTAATTGAAGATGGATCTGTTCAGGAGCGGCGTGGAAGGAAGACGGTGACGAAGAGGGTTCGTCGATGAGTTCGGGAACGGGGGAAACTGATCGAACAATATAGGTCATGCCCATGGTAAATGCAAGGGAAAGAAAGAGGGCGAGGAAAAATTAAAAGGTATAGTGAAAGGGGCAGTAATCATATCGGCAAAAGTAGGCATGTTGGAGAGAATGAGAACTTGGGACTTTATAGCGAAAGCGAAATGTAAAATGTGATAATTTTTCTTTGGGGACAAAGTTGAACATAAAATTTGGAAGGGAAGAAAGGATGGGGAGTTTCAATGTTTGTGACGTTTCTTATAGTCGGCCAAAAGTGCTGCGGAGTGTTTCAGATTCCGCTCGGGAACCCATGAATCTTCTTCGGATGTGTACCCTTTCCACCGGATCAGGAAAGAGCGGTGTACTACGGAACCACGATGGCGTCGGATCTCCTCGATTTCATATTCTTCTTCCCCATCTATTAGATCTGGTGGTGGTTGTGGGAAGTTTGTTCCGTAAGTGTCGTTCTCATGATAGGGAGAAAGAAGGGAGGCATGGAATACCGGATGGATCTTCCAGGTCTGTGGAAGGCGTAGTTGGTATGTGACTGGTGAGAAGACCTTAGTAATGACGAATGGTCCTTCTCGTTTCGTGGCAAATTTGGGGTTGACTACAAGGCGTTTTAAATTCCTCGCTTCTAACCATACCTTTTCTCCTACTTTGAACGGGGTGAACCGCTGTTTGGATCTCGCTGCCATTGTTTGTCTAGCAAGCTTGTGAGCGGCGAGGGCTTCATTTCGTGCTGTGGTGAGGAGTGATATGCGTTGGTTTATGGCTGGAAGGTTTGATGATGGAATAACTGTGGGTAAGGCTTGGGGTTCGAAGCCCATCATGAGAAAGAAGGGTGATTTCCCCGTAACCGAATGAGGCCGATGGTTGTGCGCAAATTCCGCCATTGCAA
Source organism: Veloboletus limbatus (assembly GCA_038088635.1). Taxonomy (NCBI): domain Eukaryota; kingdom Fungi; phylum Basidiomycota; class Agaricomycetes; order Boletales; family Boletaceae; genus Veloboletus; species Veloboletus limbatus. Next base: position 30,022 of record JBBPJJ010000109.1, read on the forward strand.
TGTGATTGGCCCAAGTCGTGGGCTCATTCCCACAGAAGATCCGTAGATATGTTTCTACCTCCTGGTTCACACGTTCCGTTTCGCCATCAGTTTGGGGGTGATAGGCGGTGGATATGGCAAGTTCGTAGCCGAGGAGCTTCCCTAGTTCCTTAGCGAAAGAAGAAGCGAACTGGGGGCCGCGATCTGAGATAATTTTGTCGTAAAGTCCAAACCGGGTGAAGACGTGGGTAAAAAATAGTGAGGCAATACCTTCAGCAGTGACAGTGGTAGTGGTCGGACAGAGAATTCCCCCCTTCGTAAGGCCATGGTCGACCACGACCAGGAGAGCATCAAAGCCCGAGGAAGGGGGAAGACCGGTGATCAGGTCGCAAGATATCTGCTGAAAGGGGCGAGTACACGTGGAGCGAATGGGTACAAAAGGGGGCGTAGAAGGGTGAGTGTTAACCTTATTTCGCTGACAGGTAGCGCAACCGGCGACGTAATGACGAACAAATTGTGCCAAACCAGGCCACCAGTAGTGTTCAGCGACGAGCTGGCGGGTCTTAAGATAACCCAGGTGTCCTGCCGTTTCATGATCGTGGCACCCGGACACAATGGCACGTCGAAGCAGGTCGTTACAAGGAATGTACAAACGACCGTGGTAGGACAGTTTGCCATTGGCAAAAGACCAGTCAGAGGGAAGACGGGCGGAAGAGCCGGGTAGAGGGCGAGGGTTCAACCAATCAAGGACCAAAGGATCGGAAGCGGAAGCATCCCGGATCCGGCGATCCAGGGCAGTATCGATGAGGTTCACAAAGAGGGAATCAGGGAGGAGAACAACGTCGGTGTTATCCGAGGGGGTGTCGGCGGGGATATGATCTGGTTGGCAAGAGAGAGCATCCGGACCGGTCAGCAACTTCCCGGGAACATGAGTAATATGGAGATCGAAGTCCTGCAAGTCCAATAACCAGCGAGCCTGGCGATGGTTTAACAATTGTGCCTGACAAAAATACTTGAGGTTTTTGTGATCAGTAAAAACTTGGATGGGAGTAGGGGAACCAATGAGGTAATGTCGCCAGGCACGTAGCGCGCGGAGAATGGCTAGGAGTTCTTGATCGTGAATGTCATAATTGCGCTCGGCAGGTAGAAAGGACTGTGAAAGGTAAGAACAGGGGTGCCAATCCCCATTCACATCCGATTGTAAAAGAATGCCTCCGGACACCCATTTAGAGGCATCAGTGGCAATGGCGAACGGCTTTGTGGTATCGGGGAGTTGAAGGACTAGCTTAGTCAGAAAGGCCATTTTGAGTGAGTCGAAGGCGGTTTGACAGGCAGGGGTCCAATCCCAAGGGGTCGTTTTCTTTGTAAGGTCAATTAGCAGACGAGCTATAGTGGAATAGTCACGAATAAAATGGCGATAAAAGTTAGCAAAACCGAGGAAGGAGCGAACGTCTTTGAGAGTATTTGGTTTTTTCCATGCGTGTATACCGTCGAGTTTTATGGGATCCATGGCTAACTGTCCAGGTTTGATGATCATACCGAGATATTCGACTTCTGAAGTATTGAAGACGCATTTTTCCAATTTGAGGTGTAAATCGAGATCTGCCATGCGTTGAAGGACACGTTTTTTGTTGCGTTTGTGGGTTTCCGGATCTGGGGAATAGACCAATAAGTCATCCATATAGATAACCAACCATCCTTCCGCAATCATGTCACAGAAGGAGTCATTCATAAATCTCTGGAAGGTAGCAGGGGAATTGGTCATGCCAAAGAACATAACCGTAGGTTCGAATAATCCCCGATGCATGATGAATGCTGCTTTCCATTGGTCTCCGTCCTTGATCCGGACGTTATTATAGCCCCATCGGACGTCAAACTTGGTAAAATGTTTGGCGTCTTTCAGTTTGTCGATCAAGTCAGTAATAAGCGGTAAGGGATAGGCATTGCGAACGGTATGTTCATTTAGATATCGATAATCCTGGCAAGGGCGAAGCTTTCCATCTTTCTTTTTGACGAAGAAGAATGGTGAGGCTTGTGGGGAATTCGAAGGACGGATTTTGCCGGATTTGAGATGTTCGTCGATAAAGTCATTGGCTGCTTTAGTTTCGTCGGTGGACAAGGGATACAGTTTGCCTATTTTGGGAACAAAGGAATCCTTTAGTTTGATTGCGTGGTTGTAAGGTCGAATTGGCGGTAAGGTTCCTGCAGCGACTTCTGAGAATACTGCTTGATAGTCACTATACTCGACGGGGAGAGTGATCTTTGGTTTGAGGGCGAGGTTTTGTATCGCCAAATCTGTGGACGTTGTGTAAGCTTTTACCATGGCGGGAGATACGCATCATGGGGTTAAATAGCATGTATCTCCTTTGATGACACGGTTAATGCAATAGGAGGTGATTGCTTTCTTGGTAAAATCTTCTGGTAGAAGAAAATCTTCGTTGTTTGTTTCCAAGTAGTCGTACAATCTTTTGTCGAATGTGTCGGTAATCGCGGCATGACGTACTGGATGAGGTTCAGTTTTGTAGTATCCTGGGTGTTGTTGAGTTCGTTGGATATGTTCTCGATTTTCAGTGATGAGATCGTTGGATCGATCGATCTCTGGTTTAAATCGTAAGTGGTTTCGTTTCCAGTCGATAATGGGGTTTTCTTGTTGAAGCCATAGGAATCCTAAGATAATGCGATCATTGCCACACCCCATGACATGAAAGAGAACTTTGGTTGTGGTATGCCCGATTGTAACGTAAAGGTCGGTGGTGAAATGGATTGTTCCTTTGATGTTCAGGGATCCATCGACGTTTTTGACAGGAATTGGACGTGGTAACCGGGTGCAGGGGATTCGGTTTTTCCTGGCGAAACTCCAATCAAGACAATTGATATGTGCCCCCGAATCTATAAGGGCGGTGGTGATGATGGTTTTTGTGATACTCACGGGAATTGATAACGTGGTGGTTACGAATAATGATTTCTTGGATGTGGAACGTACAGGCGAGTATTTAGCACGAGAAGGAGAGGCTGACGTCATTACAGACTCTCCAGTTAAAAAGACTGAACTTTGTTGACGAGGATCTCGTCATCTTCGTTGTCACATTCCATCAAGTCCGGGATTTCTCCCGTCTCTTCTTCGTCAGTTCTTTTCACGACTACATCGACATCTTCTTGCTTCTTTTCTCTCCAAGTGGCTTTGGTGTTGACAAAGCGGGTCTTACATTTATGGCCGAGTGACCGGGAAGACGACATTTGAAACAGAGTCCTCGTTCTTGGCATTCTTTGCACGATTCCGGTGTAAGTCTGGGTGGTCTGGTGACGGTAGTTGCATCGACTTCCATGGCATTTGGATCTTTACGAGGGAAAGAGAACGGACGTGAGATAGGAGTGGATGTGTTGGAGGTACGCGCTTTGATTTCTCTAACTCTGTCCCAAGCTGCGTTAAAAGATGCCGCTTTTTCGTACCATTTGTCGATCGAGTCGGGTACTGGGTCCATGGTCATGATGCGCATCATGAGATTGGAAGGGATTCCAGCGGAGTAGTAGCCGATTAAGACGTTGTGGTCAGTGATACCGGCACATGCAGCGTTGGTCTGGAATTCAGTAGTGTAGAGATTGAGAGAAGGGGTGAATACGCCCTTATTCAAGACCATCTTCTTCATGGAGAGCCAACCGATGGCTTGGTTGACGACATCATGATGTTTGAATGCCTTGTTAAGCTTAGCAGTGAAAGAGGCCCATGTTCCCATGTTGAGGGTACCGTCATTTTGTACACAGCTGACTCGGAATGTAGCTGCCCAGCTTTTAGCGGATCCCTTGTTCATGTAAGACAGAGCAAAGGCGATTTGCTTAGCATCGTTGTTGTAAATCTCGGAATTGGTGCTGAGATAGAACACCACGTTGTTATACCATCCCATATAGTCAGAATAGTTCCTATCGTACTCCTGAGGAGCGTTGAGTCGTAGTTTGGTGGGTCGATTAGTCATTGGTAACGCGGTGACGACAGGGGATTGGGGTGAGGGTTGAGCAGGTGCTAGAGTTTGGAGTGGCGGTTGTACTGGGGTTACTGGCGAAGTTGCTTCGTTGTCTTCGTCTTTGTCTGAATGTCCTGAGAGGTCTTCATCGTCGGACAATTCTGGGATAACTGGGGGAGGATGTCGAGGTGTTGTTCTCAACGCTCTGGGAGTTCTAAAAGACAGGGTGAAGGATGATACGGCTCACGATGATAGTGGCCATGCAGAGTTAACTTTGAGCTTTTGTTACGTGTGGGCCGGGTAAGCTCGCACGTAGCCGCAAGGTGACTAGGACGAGAGCTGGGGACGAGGGCTAGGGCTTGAGGAAGGCTTCGTTAGAGAGAGGCCTTTACTGGGACTGAGGGACTGGGGACCGAAGTTGACGAACTGAGAGGCAAATCTAGCGTAGAATTGTGGAGCTCAAAGTTAGAGTTTCCAGGTCGTGCTAGTGCGATTTATATAGGTATGAGAAGTGAGCACGGACCACGACTATGAAAGGAAATAGGATAAAGAAAGATAGAAGAATAGCATAGAATGCGATAGAAGCGGAAAGAGTCCTGTTGAAGGACGGAGAACTACGTAGTTATGTATGACTCAGGTAGTGAGTCAGTGACAGAAGTCCGTAGAATCGGAGCGAAGGAAGGAAAGTGTAATCTTGATGACGAGTGAAAGGTGAAACCGTGGTTTACTGTGAAAGAGTCATCAAGATGAAAGGAGCAAAGCGAATAAAGAAACAGAAAGAAATGTAAACCGTAACATTCTCCACTAAATGCATGACAGTCATCAAAGGAACCTTCATCCCCTCCCTCAGCCTCTATACAACTGAGTTCCAAACCAATGCTGCCTGCACTCGAATCACCGATGATAATGTCGTAATCAGGTACTATTCAGCCAGTATTCCCTCCAGCCTGACGATGAGGATCATGACCATGGACCTGGTACCCAACACCATTGACAAATGGTATGAGAAAGCAGTATTCTTCCAGGCAGCCTGGGAACGAGCCAAGGAAATCAAAGCACATGTCTTCCATCCTCAGACCTTGAGCTCATGCCCCTTTTCTCTCCCTCACAAAGATCCAAATGCCATGGAAGTAGATGCTGTCACAATCGCTTGACCTCCGAAACTCACTCCTGAAACCTGTCACGAGTGTCAGGAGAAAGAACTCTGTTTCAAATGTCGTCTCTCCAGCCACTTAGCCTAGAAATGCAACATGAAGTTTGCCAACGTTCATGCTACCTTGGAGGAGAAGAAGCAGGAAGATGTCAATATAGTAGTTGAGAAGACTGACGAAGAAGAGACAGGAGAAATCCTGGACTTGATGGAATATGATGACAAAGATGACGAGATCCTCGTCAACAAAGTCCAGTCTTTTTAAAAGGAGAGTCTGTTTTGATGTCAGCCTCTCCTTCTCCTAGATACTCACCTATACAATCAAAATCAAAAAAATCATTATTTGTTGCTGTAAAATTGATCATCCCTCAAGTACTAAGAAAACCATCAAAACAACCGCCCTCGTTGACTCTGGAGCCCAACTGCATTGACTGGGCATTTGTGCGAAAGAATTGAATCCCCTGCACCTGGTTGCCAAATCCAAACCCAGTTAAAAACATCGATGGGTCCCTAAATGCCAAAGGAACCATCCTCTTTACCATGGACCTCTATGTTACCATCGGCCATGTTACCACTAAGGCCCATTTTCATGTCATGGGATGTGGCAACAATAGAATCATTTTTGGATTCCCTTGGTTACAACAAGAAAATCCAACCATCGATTGGAAGACCAACCAACTACATCTCAACCCAGCAATAGACCAATCCACCATGCTCCTTGCTGAAACCATGGAAGCTACCAAGCAAACCAAACAACTTCCCAGTTACTACAAAGTCGAACCCCTCCTGGTACGACACGCATTCATCACTCACGAATGGGACAAGCGGCTATACGATTGCCTCAGAAGAAATAACGAGGACTTCATTTGACCAGCAGACTTCACCAAGAAAGTGGTCAAATCATATTGTATTAACTGCATTATCCAAAAAGATCATCGTTATCTCACTCTAAGATGTGTATTGTTACAATTCCTCCCTTTTCTTCTCATCCTTTCCTCGCCTTGCCCCTGTCCCTGTCATCAGCAGATCTCCAACAGATCTCGCTATCTTGAGCATATGACTCACCACTTATCTTTAGTCATTCTTGCTCAGTCCTTATCTCTTATCTCTGAGTCATCTTGCCTCACCTTTGCCATGAGTCTAGCTTCTTCACTTCCTCATTGTTCTATTACATTCCATTGCTGACTCATAGACCTTCTATGCCTGCCCTAGAGCATCTCTGGGTTTCCTATATAAACCCATCCCTAGTAGTCATAGTTCCTTAGCTTAGTCTTCCCTTGGGTTATACCCTGGACACTCCCTAGTCTTCGACCTTGTCTAGTCTTGTGCCCTTGTGCATCTAGCAATCCACTTCTTTATCCTCGACCTTGCCTAGTTTCTCATTGTCCATAAACGGCCTCCTCGTCAATGTCCAGCATTCAAGGGCTATGCTTGTCCCTACCCAGGCTGATCGTAACACGTATCTCCAGCGATGGTCAAAGCTTACACCACCTCTACAGATCTTGCCATCCAGAAATTCGTCCATATGACCATGCCATCAACCTGAAGGAGTCATTTACTCCTAAAATCAGTAAACTCTACCCTTTGTCTACTAATGAAACCAAAGCAGCCGATGACTTCATTGATGAACATTTGAAGTCAGGCAAGATCAGATCCGTGGACTCCCCCCAAGCTTCACCTTTCTTCTTTGTCAAAAAGAAGGACAGAAAACTCCGCCCCTGCCAAGATTATTGATATCTGAACGAGCATACCATTCGCGATGTGTACCCTCTTTTGCTCATCACTGACCTCGTCAATAAACTCAAAACTGCCAAACATTTCACTAAGTTTGATGTACGATGGGGATACAATAATGTCTGAATCAAGGACAGGGACCAATGGAAAGCAGCATTCATCATGCATCAAGGACTTTTTGAACCTACGGTAATGTTCTTCTGGATGACTAATTCCCCAGCAACTTTCCAGTGGTTTAGGAATGATTCCTTTCACAGCATAATAGCAGAAGAATGGCTAATTATTTACATGGATTATCTCCTGATCTACTCTCCAGATTGGACATTACATGAGGAGTGCACGAAGCATGTTCTTCAACGCATAGAGGCACTGGACCTTCACCTTAAACTGGAAAAGTGTGTCTTCGATGTCCCCAAGGTTGAATACTTAGGTATGATCATCAAACCTGGACAGCTTGCCATAGATCCAGTTAAATTAGATGGTATCTCCGCCTGGAAGGAACCAACTAATCTTAAATGTCTTTGCTCCTTCCTAGGATTTGCTAACTTCTATTGTTGTTTCATTTGGGATTATTCAACAATTGCCTGACCACTCCTCAATTTCACTAAGAAAACAGTACCGTGGGACTGCACTCCCAACTGTCAACAGGCCTTTGACTCCCTCAAGGCCAAATTACTCTCTCGTCTGGCTCTGCAACTTCCGGATATGTCATGACCATTCGCCATTGCCACTGATGCCTCCAAATGGGTGACTGGTGGGATTCTCCTCCAATCAGACTCTAATGGTGACTGGCATCCATGTTCCTACCTCTCTCAGTCGTTCAGTGGAACTGAATGAAATTATGATATTCATAATCGGGAACTCCTTGCTATCCTCCATGCCCTTTGTGCATGGAGGCATTATTTAATTGGGTCTGCTTCTTCGATTCAGATCTTTACTGACCATAAAAACCTCACCTATTTCCACCAACCCCAACTGTTGAATTGTCGACAAGCCCGCTGGTTCCGGGACCTCACTGACTTCAATTTACAGATTGATCATGTGCCCAGCAAGCTCCTTGCCAGCCCTGATGCCCTCTCTCGCCAACCTGACCATGTTCCCACTAACAACACCACCGACAATGCCAATGTAACTCTTTTGCCTAATTCTCTCCTCATCTGACTCATTGACACCACTATGGACCAACAGGTCCAAAAGGCTTCCACCTCTGACCCTCTTGTCCTCGATTGGTTACATCCTCATTCTATTCCTGGCGCTTTCACAACTCGTGACCTAGCTGACTGGTCATTCACCAACAGCAAGCTCTGTTACCAGGGCTGCCTTTATATCCCCTGTGACAATGTCCTGCATCACTCGGTCATGTCTGGGTGCCATAATCATGAAATGGCAGGACACCCGGATTATCTTATGACATGCCAACTTGTCGCTCCTCAATACTAGTGGCCTAGTCTTGCCTGCTATGTTCACTGCTATATCAATGGGTGCGCTATGTGTCAACAGAATAAAGCAAACACACACCCCTCTCACCCCCTCCTATCCTCCATCTCTTTCTCTTGCACTCACCCCTTTCAGCAGGTCTTGTATGACTTGATCACTGGTCTTCCCCCCTCTGCCGGCTTCAATTCCCTTTTGATTGTGGTCAACCACAGGCTTATAAAGGGGGTGATTCTTTGTCCTATCACCTCCACCATCACTGCCAAAAGTATCACGTCCCTCTTTTTTGACAAAGTCTTTACCTGGTTCAGTCTATATGAGAAGATCATCTCCCATCATGGTCCCCAATTTGCATCCTACTTCGCAAGGGAATTAGGACACTTACTCAGATATACAGTGACTCCAAAAAGCGTTACAATAACTAACCCCAAACCGGGGCACGAAGCGCCCCGCAACCACCCGTGGGAATATCGCTTCGCTTTGGTGAGACCAAACAGGGTACAAACCCTTGGCTACAAATCGGTTGCTGGGTCATGTGATTTGGCCTAGGGGCTGCAAAGATATGACTGTTTTAAAACAGGAACACCATTGTAACAGTTTTTGGACTTTTGTAATACTGGGGGTATTTGGTATAAATTAGTACTTGGTATACCCTCCTTTGGCTTTAACCACAGCCTGAA
>JBBPJJ010000110.1:16397-30692 GCA_038088635.1 Veloboletus limbatus
GGGCCCACTCCCGAAAGCGAAATAAGTACATCAATATAATACGAAACTAGAGCGTCGTAGCCATGAGATACCTAATGGCATGAAGAAACAACAGACAGCGAGGATCTATATAGTGGGGAAAGGTCACCGTGGAGCAAGGATACGACTCGGACAGGAAAACCACGACCTATCCCAAAATGCGTTCCATCTTGTCCAGAATGACGTCGATCCCCCTGATGAGGAGTACGACATGCCTTGGCAACAGGGCTCCCTTGTCGTACTCTGTATTCCTGTCGTCCGTCGTGCTCCTTCGACCATTGGTAAACACATCCTCTTGTGCGTCCTGAATGGCTTTTTCCAGCGTGACGGGAAGAGAAAGGGTGATACGGGTAAGCTGGATGGTTAATCGAGAGCGGCCGGTGATGTCGAGGTAGGGAAGTTGACGAAAGGCATACTGGAGTTCGAGTACGCGGACAAGCTCAGCGTGCAGGGCGAGGATGCAAGCACGACAAGCTTAAAAGGGCGGGTTGGTTTAGTCAGGTCCGAGTCAGGTGAAGCGAGGTAAATAAATAGAAATAAAATAAAGTGGGGAACCTACTGAGGACGCGACCGCGTATGTTGTCGAGGCCAGAAAGAACGGAATTGATGCCGTCGTCGGTGAGTTTGAGGGATGGGTTGAGGTCGCTGACGGCTTCTAGAAGATGAAAGACGGACGAGATCAGGAGGAAATGGAGGGCGAGCGACGGATGTACTTACGGAGCAACGTGCGTATCATTTCGAGGTTGCCGTCCAGGTAGTCGCTCATGATACTGAGGAGAACGCTTTTGAGGGTTTCGTCTGCGTACCCGCAGGGATGTGAGCGTATAAAATCGGATTTGTCGTCGCTCGGGCGGGCGTCGTACATTCGCTTTAGAGAGGGTTGTGAGAGCACGCCGTAGGCCACGGAGACTCTTTGGAACGCATGCGTTGCGTCCGGGTTTCCGGGGCACTTGCTGCGGGCGCGTTGAGGAGGAAAAAGAAGAAGAGGGAAAAAGGAGACGCACTCTGGGTGGCAGGCTTTGCTACGCGAGAGATAAGCCCGCCTGAGAGTCAGTCTCTCGATGGCTGGAGAACGGGGGACGCCGAGGATGCGGTAGAAGTCGTTGGTGGAGAGCACCTCACATATCACCCGATTTTCCTGGCCCTGACCCGAGGGTACTAACTGTCCAAATAGATCTGGTGAACGAGGCCGTGGCAGCCAGTGTATGGATTCTGGCTGGGTGATCGGATCTTGTGCAGCGGCGACGGGAAAACGCCAGTAAGAGGACGCTGGACGGGAGAGAAGACTGGGTGAGGATGAGAGAGAGCCTGACGGCTTGCTTGCATACCTGGATTGAAGAGGCAGGAAAACATCACGGACAGACATTGGAGCAAATCATGTCGGTAGACTCAGATGTGCCACTTTCCTTATCTTATCATAATTGATCGCGTTTACTAGTAGGTGGTCTCCGCCGCCCCCAACGTGGTACTAAACCTTTGTATCGAGCGCTTCACCTCCCCTCGCTCACCCATCACCGTCAAGCGGATAGCGTAGCCCCGGGCTAGCTCCTCGTCCTTGCCACACGGCGTCAGCTCATACCGCCCAAAGGCCCAATTTAGGATGTAGACCCCGCTTTCTAGGCGCACGAACCCTTTAATTCTCCACACCGTCTCTTTCGATACCGCCCCAAGTGCATCTCGAAGTAGTCCTTCATCAATGGTACTGAATCCTGCATCACCGCCGTGCACGGTAGCTTCGACTTCGCGTGGATGACTATCTCTGCAGGTCTCATCATGGCGGACTTGTGGTGTTCCGGACCCCTTGGAGAGTGTGACAGTCTGAACTTCATCGTGGTGTACCTCTTCCCAAAGAATACTCGTCTCACGACGCGAGTCCTGGAAGAGTTTGGTATCAACTCCAAAGAGAAGATTGGGATCCACCCCGTCGCGTCCATTGCATCTAATTTTAGGTGTCGAATCATTCAGGGTATTGAGGTGATCAAGCACGAGGTCGAGTGCTCTGTCATCGACGTGTTCCCATTTATTCTAGCAGTGCCGAAAAGGTCATCAGATCCGCGGCATCAACACGGGTACTCACAATGAGTATGATGTCCGAGTAGCTTGCTTGCATCTTGGCTGTAGGTGATGTATCTTCGTATCCAGAAAAATTCTCTGCGTCTATGACGGTAACGATTGCGTCTAGTTTGATGTCATCGTTTGTTTCTCGCTCTAATTCACGGATCTGAAATGCAAGGGTGGCAGGGAAAGCAGAACCACTAGGATGGTGGTCAACGAGGGCGAAACTTCGAATCCGAGTGATGGCTACCTGCACTCTATGATGATGCGGTTCGGACGAAATTTCTCTAGGATAGACAGAAGTGATCGTAACTCTGTCCTACCACGATATCGATCCCTACCTCTGATCTCCAAGAGGGCAGTCTTCATCTGACCGACAAGGACACAACACCTGGGCTATGGTGGTTAACCCAGCGTGATCCAGCCGCAGGATGTGAATACGCACATACAACCATTGAGAATTTCACTGACAGCTGCCAAACTGGACTGCTTTGCAAGTTGGCTGTCAACTGCTAACGCTGAGCATGATGCTGTTGACCGAGACTCTGATCCGGGATGCCTACCTTCGATGTCCCCAAACTCGTTCTTGAGAAGTACGACCTGGTAGTCTTTGGGAAGCTTGGGAAGTAAAGAGAGGATAATGGATGTTTTTCCCGCTCCTAGAAATCCAGTGAAGACAGTGACGGGTATGTAGGGAATTATCCTCTGCCCTGGCATGATCGTGATTGAATCGTAATGATTCGGGCGCTTCGTGGAGCAGTACATAAACAACATCCGAAGCGTCTTGACTTCGAACACGACGTACGCGGCATACCTGAGCCTCGCACTTGGCTATGTCGCGCTCGACGCCGACCGCTGTGAACCGGAAAGCTGGCCCTCTCATCATCAACGCGTCTTGGGTCGCTGCGGCCCACACGTACCTCGCGTTCTCTGCATTTGCCTCCGCCCTCCTGCTTGGCTGTGCACTCCACTACAAGAAAATCGTGAAGAATGGAATCGCAGGATACCCCGAAGAGTGGTTCCCTTCCGTCTCTGCAACGTGAGTGGGTTTGTTAGCTCCCGACATCTCGCTTATGCGTGCCTGTGTAGTATCGGTGACTGGTATCCAGAGCGCAATGTCTTCCAGATCCTCATCGCAATGACGAGCGGTCCCCGTTTCGCTCTCGTATTCCTCCAGTACTTCATCACCCGCACATCTCATCCGTTCTTGTCGCATTGGGTATTCCTAGCTGGTCTCGTACGCACGCTCGCATGTGGAGGCTGGGTGTATATCACATCAAACGATGACCACGATGCTCATGATGTGCTCATGATACTGTATATTGTGTGCAATCTGCCGTGGATGCTTGGAGGGATCATAAATACCCCTGTCAACCACGTCCAAGTAAGGAAGAAACGGTTCGTCTTGTTATTCTTTGCCTGTCAACCTATTTCTATATTACCCTCGCAGACAATCGGTCGCTGTAGCGTGAGGACCCTCGTAAATCAATGTGGACCGTCGTTAACGTTCAACCTAGTTTCTTTGCGTCAATCATTCCGCTGGTGTACTTCTTCATCCAACATAAGGTTCACAGATTACCTGGGGGTAGGGCTTTTGTTTCTTTGTCATCGGGCTAGACTCACCCTTTCATAGCGTATACACGATATGCTTTCTTCGAATGGGGCCTCATCTTCTTAGATGTACTCTTTGACTCAATTTCGGAAGCTGACTTCAAATATTGTAACTTGCAGGCAAGGAAGTCTCAACTCAACCCTTCCTACTTACTTACCTGCTACCCGTTAGATTACTTTAGGCGTATCACTGGAATCCGGTATCGAACAAAAAAACATGTATAATCAAATCCATCACCTTGTCTAAATGCAATCTGACGTTCCCGTATAAATAGACCCTTGCCTCCTGTTCATGACAATAATCTGACATCTGTGCATGAGAACAACACGTTCCAGCCGAATGATAAAGTTTTGTTAACGACCGCCAATATCGAGACTCAAGCGACACCTACCTCAGGTGAATCTAAATCCGATATTCCTGCTAGAGCACCTATCCTTGCATTCAGGCCTTGGATGAGCTTCGCAGCTGATGTTTACTTATGTGAGTGGTTGCGTTCGTCTCCTCGTAATAAGCTGAATTTCAACTCTCTGTGTCAATTTGCGCGCTTGCGACTTCTGAACACGATTAGCGTACCTCTTTTGGTCAATCGTAACCTCTCTGCTTACGACATTATTCTACTTCTCTGTCTGGGAACTCGGTCTCTCCGGCGCCGAGGCAGCATTGTTCATCTATCTCGCCCCGGCTTTACTTGGGATAGCTCCTATCCGCAACTGGGCGGTAACGAGATGGGGCAGAGTTACACTAAGGTTGTTCTCCCTGATTGGGCTAGCAGCATATAAGATTGACAGCCCCTCGGAGCGACTTTGGGCGGTCATTGTGGCTAACGTCGCCGTTCTTCTGAGCCAGGTAGCAGACTGGACTGCAGGAGATGATGCGTACCAGGGATTCTGTGCGTTTTTTTGCTGTTATGACAAGGGACGAGCAATATTTAGATCGGTGTTTAGTATTGGGTGTAGGATTGGTACTGTCGTCCTTGTCCAAGCATGCCAATCACTCGAATAATCCAGGTACGAGGACCAGCGGATATCACAGTTCACGTGGGTTCAATTTTGCGTTGTAGTTTGGCCGATGTTGAATGAAAAGACCGGTGGTTACAACAAGACCGGAATGGTCATTGCTGTCTGTGCTATTCTCGAACTGGCCATCCGTTCGTCTAGCACTCCTGCAAATGAAGCAAAGTCAAGCAGACAGAAGGATGCATCGAACAAAGCCAAAGATATCCCACAAAATTGGATGGCCTCGTCAATCGCGTTGGGGTCGCTGTTCTTCACGCTACATTGCATGTTTACTGACTCTAACACTATCATCGCTTGGTCGTGGACCGGATACCAGGACGGACATCCCAGAGGGCCATTACCACATTTACATGGGTCCATTACTTTAATTGCGCAATCCCTCGGTCTGATCATCCCAGTTATCCTCCCAACTTCAGTTTCCTCCGCGTTACTCAACCATCCTTTGTGGTTTGCTTACGGATGTGCAAGCGCATTTGTGATGTACCGTTTTCGGGATTGGACAGGTTTTCTAGGTGGACTAAACTTCGCAATCTTCTGCATGTCAATTCTCCCTTCAGTTTTATCACAGTCTTCCGCGTGGCAGGGTGGTAAAGTGGGCAGGAGGTACTTTGTGACATTCTTTGTCGCCATCTTGTTCTATCTCGCAAACATGTGGACCGTTGCATATGCTTTTGTTCCCGGGGGTGCCTATCTGCGAGAAAGAACTGACGTGTAAGTATATCTTGCACTTTTTTCACTCCATACTTAAGGCTGTCCGCAGAGTCCTCATCGCGCAGTTGGCTGCCATCTTGCCAGCCTTCCGCTTGCCGTTCAGAGGTCCAGCCAGGCACAACTCCTTCCTTTGTATCCCGAGTTCAACACGTACTCACATCACTGCGATCGTGTTTCTGTTATCCCTTGTATCCGTTCTAGTTACACTCCTACATTGGCCCGCTATGGGTCCGAGACCGTTCAAACCTGGGACAAGGGTCTTTAATACTGGTATCTGGACCATTCACTTCGGGATTGACAACGTAGGACGCGATAGTCAGCGTCACATACGAGACGTGATCAGGTATGTTGCTAGTATTGTTTCAAAGGAATTCGCTGACACATGGCGACATCTGATTTGGACGTCGACAGGGATATGCAGCTTGATGTCGTCGGCTTGTTGGAGACGGATCTGCATGTGAGTACTCATACTGGTGCCTTACGAGCACAGCTGAAATATGCATGCCTCAGCGTACGGTGTATGGGAATCGCGATCTGTGAGTTATGTGGTGAATCGCCCGGATGGATTGTAGAATTAATATGTTGATCAGGACTCGCGTCGCTGCCGAGGAATTGGGTTATGTGAGTTCAATCCCTGCTTTTGTAATGAGTTCCTTGATATCTTGCCCAGTATGTCGACCTCGGTCCAGGGCCTAACTTACATACATGGGGAGCAGCTTTGTTGTCCAAGGCAAGTACCCGCATTAACGTGGCCGATGGAAGACTGACCCCACATGCTCTCAGTTCCCGATCGTTCACTCATATCATCATCTACTTCCGTCACCTCACGGCGAGCTTGCACCAGCCATTGAAGCCGTTCTCGATGTATATGGCACTGAGGTAACCGTGATTGTGTCTCACAACGGTCAGGGTATGTCTATGTCGTATCAAGTCCCTCTTTTGTCGAAAGGTTCACGTTTTGTGTGTCTTCAGAGGAGGACCCTCTGGATAGAGAATTGCAAAGCAAAGAATTGGCACGCATTATGGCTGCATCATACCCTCGCCCGGTGGTGTTCTTGGGATATGTCGTCAGCAAGCCACACGCGACCAGACGTATGTACCTTCTACTGACTAGTCTTCGACCGACAGCTAAATAAGAACAAAGCGGCCCCATATGATATCCTCGTGAACGATGGGCTTGTGTATGATATTGATCCAGAAGATTTGGACAGGTGGTGCGTAGACTACTTACTCACGGGGGTTACTCGTTAAGGCGGCTATCGTAGGTGCGAGTATATCCTTTACCGAGGCTTGTACCGCACTGCCTATGCGAGGGTATCCCGTGGCATTGTCACCGACACGGAGCTCCAGATTGGACAATTTGTCCTTCCCAAGCACGGTCTTGTCCTTACTAACCAAACGAAGGAGTCGCGTCTTGTGCGTTCATGGAAGGAAGATCTTCCAGAACACCATGTGTGTCTCCTTCGCCTTGTCCTTTATCCCACTTACCACTCGACAGTGGTTCCCGATGGAATACTATGGCAGTGAGCATGAAGGGGGTGTCAACGGCCATTATTACCACGTATTTCACACTGTACGTACCAAATACCCCATCAATTATGCTAATTACCCAATGAACTCTTTTCTAGCCATTATATTATCGACTTCCTGATGGCGCTATTCTATAACACAGTCTTCTTGATATGCGACAATCGGTGTTATTGTTGTATTTTTCCACTGTTCTCATCACTCCCGTTCTGCTCGTCCTCCTCGCTACTCTCGTAGTCCGCGGAATCATCCCGCATTTCCTCGCTGTCGTGTGCATTATTGTCTTCCCAGATCTCGCTCTCTCCTTCAGAGCTGCCTTCAGAATCCTTCTTGTCACCGTCACTTGCATAAAATTTATCCAGATCCCTCCAGGGTTCGCGTACTGGCGTTGAGCTACCTGTAGGAGTGAGTACGACAGGCGTGACACCCGCCGATCCCAGTGCCTTTGGAGCTGCGGAACTTGCTGAGCTGATCGCTTGAGGCTGTACTACAGAGTAGCTATCCTCTTCATTCTGTCGAAGTAAGGGGTCGATTCCTCCTTCTAGCCATTCGGGGAGGGTACTATGGCCATGTGTGGCCCTCCCTGTGACAATGCCAAGGGAGCCAATCGGCGGGTGGTGGCCTGACCGCAGAACGTCGGAACCATGTTGAGACGTTTAAATAACAACGTACCTAATGTCTCCTCACTATCTTCGACGATGCCAGCTTTCCCATCGAACAAAACCCTCATTACTTGTTCTCGTCGAAGTACAACACCACCCTGTTCTTCCGTCCCTCCGCCATTTATTGTTGGTGATACGCCGACGAGGAGCGAACTGAGCATACGGGTACGGTCGCGCACGTCGTAGTTTAGGTCATATTTGCCGAGAGACAACACATGGCAACAGAGTAGACTCAGTCTCTGATCCGTTGGACACAGCAGAAAAAGTTTGGCAGCGAGAGTTAGAGCTTGAAGCTTGACCAGAAGTCCCTGATGGGGGTATTCTGAGTGTTTAAAAAGAGACACGGGGAAGTGGAGATACCTCTGTGCTGAAAGATTTAGCAAATTTCCGCAAGACGTCCGGTGCCCAATCGGCGATACCCTCTATAACGGTGCCTATTCCTGGCGCTGCACTGTATTGGCCTACCAGCCAGAGAACACAAGCACGCGCTTGAGGATGCTTGATATCGTCGATCCGTCGAGCAAGAAGCGAGATTATGGTGAGTGGCGACCGTGATGATGCAGGTACGGAAGTGCCAACAAGTAGTTGATTCTGGATAAGAGCCTTCAGGACTAGAACGGCATTGCTGACGACAACATCTGATTTCTTCTCAGTGGAGGTCACGGTGCGACAGATCAGACACAAACCATGTCTGCTTTTGATCATAATCATGAGAGCGGACAGACAATGTGGCATGCACGACGGGACTACTCTTGCGCATCGACCAACGGCATGAATCGCATCCCCAACCACAACATCATCCACATCTTCGGCACAGCCCTAGGAACGATATTGGAAACTATATTAGATTGATTGAGGAAAGTAGCATTTTGAAATCGGAACACACAATAAACTCGCGAAGGAGTGCTTGGTGATTATCCACATTGCAGAGAGTCAGCATCACTCTAATCTTATCTCTTTTCACTTGCGAATGATCGTCGGTACGCACTAGTAATCGCTGGTATTGCGTCGAAAACAGTTGCTGTCGAACAATGAGGAATTATGTCCCAGTGTCACATACAGATACTCACCGGGTACGCGCGTGTGATAATCAATAAATACGCAAGGACCACCCGTTCGACCTCTCGTGATGCATGCATAATGCGAAGTAAAGGATTCACAATTTTGCTGGTGAATGACGGAGGACCTGTATAGTAGAAGACGCGTACAACAGCAAGCACTACCTAAGGATATGTAAACCAGAGATATGGCGGTCGGCATAAATGAGGACGTACCGCCGGGTTCTTGGATTGGAAAAGAGGCTCCGATGATAACAGGAGGAGCTGAAGGTCAGCATCAACTTCTTCCTCCATGGATTCGCCGAGTTGCGAGATGGTTGGTTTAGGTAACATCGTGAGCGAATATCTGAGTAGAAGATTGAGGAGGTAGACTTGCCCCCACTCATCTACATCTATGAGAATTTTGCACAGACGTCTGTATTGCTGGTGCAAGAGATCTAGTCGTGTGGGGCAGACGGACTCGAATGCAATGACTGCGCTGCCTATTGAGAGGGGGGACCGATCGCGGAGAAGAGTAGTTATGACGGCTATCAGAGCAGGCTGTTGCGCAGCATCTAATCTAAGATATATTCACTGACTGGTTCAGAGATAACAAACGAGGGCAATGCGTACTGGAAGGCCTTTGGTATTGCGAGAGCGGCTGCTTTGCGAACGTATGGACTAAGATCTGCTGCACATTTCTTGATCGCAAGAACTACTAGTCCGCATATCATTGGGACTTTGATACCACTCAAGACGCGTAATGCCATGGCGCGAATAAGTGGGCTGGGATCAGCAAGGTCCTTTTGGAAAGTGTTGATCGAGAGTAAAGCTAGATCAGGTTCGTGCTCGGCATAACGCAAGAGGAAGATATAGACAAGCTTCCTGATCTCGAGGTTCTGCGAGGCGACGTTCTTGACGACTTGGGGGAAGTAATTTGAGACATTACGACCTTTGGAAATGAGCTATTGCACGATACGTTGTCAGTTTGAACGGCATTCTTCTAGATGTGCACTTACGGCTATGAGACGCTTCATGGCGTCAAGTTTCTCCCTGTCGCTGTTAGAATCGAGCTGTTTTCCAATGTTCTTCACCTTGTCATCTGGCATGTCAAAGATGGATGCTCCACCGCGTGTTATGGAGAGATCACGGGTGTGCTCGCTGAAGGTCTCTTGGATACGCATACCAAGTCTTGCTGCATTTTCGGTAAGAGCATTGAGGTTGACGTTGTCCATCGTGGGTTGAGTCTAGTACGGGATGAGCCAAGATGCGCGAACAGTGGCCAAGCTACGAGTTCGTCGTGAAATTGACGATTCGTACATTGCCTAGAGGACTGAACAGTACTAGCCTTTTGTTCTCCCAGTACACCGTCTCACATTCTAAATTCATCAAGTGCACTGGCAGAGTGGAAAATGACATTTTCGACAACACGCTGTTAGTTTGTAGCAGCAGTAAGACGACGAGTCATGTATTGTATCTATTAAGGCTCCAAGGAGGCAGGGAACGTCCCATTCTCTCTTTGCTCGTCGAATCTGCCTATCTGCAACAGACACTCAATGGTGAGATAGTGAAACAATGTTTGTACCATACCCATTCATCTAGAAAGAAATAAGATATCAAGACAGACCAAAGCGGTCAGAAAGCACTTACTTGGACAGAGAGAATTGTACGCTCTCTTGAACTGTTTGCACGGTGCAAAGTCTTCCCCTTTTGCCGCGACACACTTGAAGTAATCGGTATAGTTTTGGAAGCTATGCACGCACATGAGCACACAAGCCCACACGTACCAAGGATTCAATCATACCAGTGTCTCGTCTGGTTGGTGTTGGGGAAGCGGGCTGACATAAGTGTTAGGCAAAGCAACTCAACTGTAAGTCTCTACTCACCATCAAAGCCCGCAGTCTGAAGGACGTATTTGCTGGGTACAAAAATGAGTCTCCAGTGAGTGGAACAGAGAACACGTTGGACTACCTGGACAGGTCAGAGTCAGACATTCTGGTTGCTGTAGAAGGTTGTTGGAAGACGATCAACTCGGAGTGTCTCGGATCCTTTGTCTGATTATATAAGCCACCGGTTAGCATTTGGCTAGGTACTACTTCTACTGCTAATATAATTTCCGCACGTCATGGAGGCGCTCAAAGCTGAAATCGCTGTCAAACGAAAAACGTTGGGGGCTAACATCGGCTCCCGGCCAACGAAGTACATGCGACGAGGAGATATCGAGAAAATTAAACAGGAGCAGGAGCAAGAGGCTGAACAGAAGCGGGGTCAAATTTTGCAGGAAGAAGCGAGAAACAGTACCAACGTCATCTCTACTGAGCAGGCAAAGCTAGATGCGATTGTGAGCATCCTCCCTGGCGTTGTGCTAGCTAACGTATTATTTACATGTAAATGGAAAGCAGAGGCCACCTAGGTCCGCTTCCCTCACGCCTGTTGCTGAATCCCGGGATTCAGGCTCACCAATCCCCGAATCATCTTTTAATATCTCAAATGAGGAGACAATCCGCAGACTTCGTGCCAAAGGACAACCTATCCGGCTATTTGCCGAATCTGATAGAGACCGGAGGTTACGTCTCCGCGCACTGGAGCTGATCGAGGAAAAGGGGAACGACCACCAAAGTGGCCAGAACGATTTTAAAAAGGCGTTGGAAGACGTTGAAAATGTAGAGCGAGAGCTCAGAAATAAGAGCAAAGGGAAGAAGAAAGGAGACTCTGAAGAGCCAAGCGCGGGCATTCTAGACCTGGACTTGATCAAAACCGACCCCGACAGATTATATCCGCTCATTTACTATGCGTTAAAGCGGACCCTCAAAGAATGGGAGGAAGCCATGGACGAAAGACCTGGTCGGAAAAAACCCACTTCTTTGATTCCTCAAAACTTATTTCTTCTCACAGAGCATATCAAGCGGACTACGCAAGGAAAGCTAGCAGCTGCAACCCAAGTTCAATCCGCGGAGTACCTGAAGCCGCTCTTCAAGACCTTGCGTTCAAGAGTGCGTCAGCTGTTTGTGAATTGATTTTACCTCGATATTCAGCCAATTATAGTCATTGCCTTCAGACATGTTGGCTCGCATAGCTGAGATCGTACATTACATGCAGAAACGCCAATATCAGAAAGCCAACGATGCATATCTCCGATTGTCGATAGGCAATGCACCGTGGCCCATAGGTGTGACCATGGTCGGGTATGTTTTCCTCTATCCACCGTTAGAATCATCATTGACACTTGTCTCTCAGCATCCACGAACGTTCAGCACGAGAGAAAATTTCTACTGATCAGGTAGCACATGTGCTCAATGACGAAGTCAGCCGGAAGTACATTCAGAGTCTAAAACGGTACCTTGATCTCTAGACGCTTTTAAACCGTAATTGATCGCTTTGCAGCCTGTTAACGTTTTCACAAACAAAGTACCCACCAGATGATGTCTCGCAGTTGATGGGATAGATACTGTACAACTGAGTATTGGCACTTCCTTATTAGCGTTGGTATGTCCTTCCTAGTGCTAGTGCTAGTACTAATCTTTTATCTTTTACCTTTCTTACTTTTTTTAACCTGTGGCGCCTTAACATCCGGAGGAACAACAGCATGCCCTGTTTCTCGGATATGACTAAACAGTTTAGTTCGACTTTCGAAAGGCTTTTTGCAGGTATTGCAGGTGGCCTAACCAATCATCAGGACGTGGCTTGCAACAAACGAAGTAACCGACCTGCATTGTGCTCCTCTCCTTTGATGCCGCTTGTGCTTTTCGTGCCTCCCGTAATTTTCGCTTTTCTCTCTTGGACAATTCTTGTGAAGCTGGTGCAACCGTCGGAGGTTGCGCATCCAGTTCTTCATCGTCACATGCGATTGTTTGGCCAACTTGAACTTGACCCCTGTGTTTCGAAGGCTCTTCTGAAACAAACTCATCTTCGCGGATGTCAATAGGTTCGGAAAGTGGCACGGAAACGGTATCTGACTCGTCGCCACCTTGCTCAGGCGGTGTCAGCGGCGGCTGAGGTGCTGCATTTTCGTCGATCTCAGCAATGCGGCCCCGCTCGTTACCATCATCCCAGCCTTTGCCTGATAGCCCCAGTTCCTCACTTTCTCTCGTAATCTCTCTCTTCAACCTTTCAACCTCTTTCACGTGTTTCTTGCTCCGTTCATGGCTGTCCCAGGCAGCTTCACTCTTAAATGACTTCCCACACGCCACACATTCCCACTCTTCAGGATCCTGCCCTCCTGCGGCTACCCATTCTAGGTCATCGTGTTGGTGGTCTTGGGTAACCCTTTGCCATTCTTGCTCAACATAAGGGGCGTTGTCAGTTTGTAGCGTCCGGGACATGGGCTTGGAGCCCGACGGTGGGGAAGAATTATCGACCTTCGTTTGATTAGTTCGTGCTTGGTGAGCAAGGTAGCTCTTGTAACGTGGGTCGCGTTTGCGGACGAACATCGTCAGGGACTGCCAACCCAGGTTGGAGCTAATCTGCAGAGTAGCTTGGACTAGTACACACCCTTACGGTTTCATTGTATTCCTTCCGCGCGTCATCCCGTGCTTTCTTATTTTCTTTCTCCATTATCCTATGATGAATCATTGGTCCTCAGATCATCATATGTTTCAAAAGACAGACCTTCGTGCTCTGCGATCTGGCGCGTCTACTATGTTGTAGTGATCCATCCACGTGAACTCTTTTGATGTAGAGAAGTTCAGCCATGCGTTATAAAAGTTCCTAACAGCCTCAGATGGTCTCGTCGGAGATGTCCAGGACCCCGTCGAGTAGCCGAACTGCGGGTATTCGATATCAGATAGCATAGTCTCCTCTTGCGAAAGCCTGGAGAACAGGTTATGATAAAGGGTGAAAAATCCCTAGAAGCAGAAGGAAACAAGACCTCTATGAGGTGCCTCGCTAACATGACAGTAAAGTGAAACATACGTTTTGGCTGTCATCGAATCCAGACCATACACTGGCATCGAAGAACTGAGACAAGTGCCGCACTGTTAATCCGCGATCGCGAGCACGCGGAGGCGGAGCACCCCTTCGGATGTCTTCAAACACAGCTTCTGCATCTGGCTCTGGTACTAGCGATACTTTGTGGGAATCATACCAAGCCCGTTCCTACTTGGACCCATAGCATTAAGACTGTGAATGAGCATATTGATATATGTTGGCAGACCTGCTCGTCACAGAGAACCTACGATGATGCGTGAACGAACGATTCGATTTGATGAGGCCATGCTCGAGGGCTCACCTCATACGCTTGCTGGATGAGCGCAAAACGTTGCGTAGAGCCCTCGATATCATCTTTATTCCTATCGGGATGGTGGATGAGGGCAAGTCTCCTGAATGCTTTCTGTAATAGTGCTAGGGGATTCGTGAGTGGGTCACTTCGGATGCTGACCAGAACGTGCCTTGATATCATCGGTTGTCGCAGACTCCTCGACACCAAGTAGTTCATAGTAATCGGGTGTAGAGACATCTTGACTTTCGCCACTCCTCGCAGAGGACTCCCGAGCGCCCATATTCTGCAACGCAAGGAATGATTGTCCTCCGCAGCCCGATACGATGGCGACTCCTCGGATGTGATTGAGTTACCAAAAGAGGAAGTAAATGTTTGGCAGTAGCAGCGGAACGCGGACTATCCGGCGGTACTTTGCTCACTCTCCCCCACTTTTGAATCT
>JBBPJJ010000111.1:0-38779 GCA_038088635.1 Veloboletus limbatus
CTCGAGGCTTCCCTTTAGCATCGCCTTGCTGCGGCTTCCATTCCAGCACTGCCTTGCTGCGGCTTCCTTTCACAGCCTCACACCACGAGTTCCCCTCGTGCTTACTCGAGTCATCCTTATTCCCGCTTTGGACCTTATCCTTGGTCCTTCCCTTGTCCTCGTGTCCGGACCATACCCGTGGTCCTTCCCTGTTCCCTCGGACCTTATGGTCATCCCTAGATCCCCGTCTCTCGATCTCCGCCTCATGCACGCCTCGTCCCCTCCTCGTGCATTCCCTCGGCCTAACCCGAACCCTCCTATACCGCCCTCGCCTTCCCGGCTCCCATTGACTCACTCAACATGAGTCATTGCCCCTGTCTCTGACTCACTATTGAGTCTGCCCCCTTTTCCTTCGCTTCTTTGATCTTCCTTCCCCTTTTATAGAATACCCTTAGCCCTATGCTCTCATGCGCATAGCCTCAGCTTCTCTTCTCGCACAGCTTACTTCCTGTGCTTTCCTTTCTCAGTCTCTTCTCTCCGTTTCCCTCGTATTCTATGACCTTCCTTCGCACAGCCCATGACCGGTGCTGTCCTCATTCCACACAGCCCTTGACTGGTGCTGTTCTCTCTTTCCTTTCTTGACATGGTCCATGCCCCTTACCCTACACTATATAAACCCTAGTAGCACGTACCATGTTCTCTATTCTTGATCTCCCTGGACCTACCCTTGTATCCTAGTCCTAGATCTATCCCTTGCAATCCTAGCTTCCTTCGCTGATTCCGCGCTTGACCCGGTATACGATTCCTTGGCTGGCACTATTCGTGTGCAGCCTACGTCTTCGCGTACACCATCGACGGCATCGGCCAAGGCTTCCCTTGTCCTAGCACTTACCAGGGCTACGTACGAGCTTACCCAAGCCCACACGTAACACTTTGTCCTTCGCCTTCTCGTATTAGTGGTATGTTTCTCTACTCTTATGATCATATTCTTCTCTTCTTGTGTGGTGATTGCACCCATCTTTATACTCCTCCTTGAACTTTCTCTCTTTACCATGATTTCTCTTGTAATTGTGTGGTTAGCTAATATTCTCCTAAATTCCATCTGGTTCTGTGCTTACACATACCTCTTGATTAGCTAATCTTCCTTCTCCTTCCATCATATTCTATGATTATGCATCTCTGTCTATTTAAGTACTTCACCTACTGTACTTTCTCTTCATTCTCAATCTACGCAATCCAACACACTCTTGAATCACCCTTAGTCCCTCAGTGGTCCCTCAGTCCAAACCACAGTCCTCCTAGCCTTGCCTTCGTGTGGCAAGTATCCTTTGTCTTCGCTAGCACAAGAGATCAAGGAAGTGCACCCTTTCCGTGGTAGAGGTGCTACTTTGCTAGCTCGTCGTCCCCACTAGTATGCTTCACATAACACAAAGAGTTGAAAGATTCCAAAGGAAAGTCTGCCACCACCTCTGTATCTATTCCCAAATTTGATGACTATAAGTCAAAGCTCGGTAAAGACAGCAAGCTCACCGCTGCTGAATGAAAGTATCACTTTAGCAACAAGCTCTGCATGTTCTGCAGAGTATTCGGTCACATGGCTAACAAATGCCCAAAGACCACTTCCCATGCTGCCAAAGCCCATGCAGCCTTCACAACTCCAGCGGCTACACTGGAGGTTTCATCTCCCATGGAGATGAAAAAATAGATAGCAACCTCTCACAGCCTCTGCATGGACTGCAGGTCACATTGACTCTGCCCATGCTTTTCAGGAGATCCATCTCAATGTGTCCACTCTTGTAGATTCCCAATCATTTATGCCTTCTGTTTCATTACCTACTTACAATATCTCTTTGTTTTCTGCATTGGTTGATTCTGGTTCTTCTGATTGTTTCATGGATTGATCTTTCATTACTCAGAACAATCTTGTTACCTGCTCTGTTCCTCCACTTCCACTCCATTTATTTGATGGCACTGTCAATTTTATGATTACTCAGGCTACCAATCTTCCTATTCAGTTTTTAACCAGTGATATCACTCTGATAATATTTATGTTACTCCATTAGATGGTTCCTGCTCACTTGTTCTGGGACATAACTGACTCACCCACTACAATCCATCGATTGAATGGGGTTTGAATAGTATTGTGTTCTGCTCATCCAAGTCTTGAGCTCTCCTCTGCAGCCTCTGGCATCTACGTCTCCAGCTAATCCCACACCTCCCAATTCACCATGTCACTCTGACTGCAAAGCTCCACCCATTACAATACTCAGCACACCTGCTTTCACATTGGCTTGTCACTTGAAAGATTCTGTATAGTTTAGCCTGCAGCTTCGGAAGAGCCAACTCTGCTTTGCTTCTGCTCTGCCCACTGACTTTGAACAGGTCAATCTTTCTGGTGTCCCTCCAGAATATCATGATTTCACAGATGTCTTCAGTAAATCCAAGGCATTTAAACTCACCCTGCATCATGAGCATGACCTCAAAATCGATCTAGAGGATGGATGAAGCTTTTCCTCCCCTTGGCACCACTTATTCCCTTTTCTCCTCCAAGTTGGAATCACTCCACTTGTTCCTGGATGAACACCTAGTCAATGGTTTCATTTACCCTTCCTCCTCTGCTCATACAGCTCCAGTCCTCTTTGTCCACATCTGCCTCTGCATTGACTTCCAAGGCCTCAACAAAATCACAAAGAAAGACTGGAATTCTCTTCACCACATCTCTGACCTCCTAGATGCTTTGAGCTGTGCTAAATTTTATACCAAAATTGACCTCTGGCATGCATACCATCTGGTCCGCATTGCTGATGGAAATGAATGGAAAACCTCCTTCTGCACTTGCTATGGCTCCTATGAATGGCTTGTTATGCCATTCAAACTTTGGTCTCATGAATGCTCCTGCAGCAATTCTAGCAGTTTGTCAATACCATCTTCACTGATCTGCTTGATGTCTGCATCCTCATTTACTCCAAGAACAAGTTTGCATACTGTGAGCATGTCCAAGAAGTCCTCCAACAACTCCATGTTAACAGTCTCAATGCCAAGCCAGAGAAATGCAAATTCCACATGGACTTCACTGAGTACCTTGGCTACTGTCTCTAAGTCAAAGCAATTAGAGAGTGGTCTGAACCTTGTAAAGTCAAGGATGTCCAATCTTCCTTGGCTTCACCAATTTCTACCAGTGTTTCATCCAAGGTTAAATTGTAATCCTATTAACCTGCCCCACCCACAAGGGTATTCCATGGAATATCTCTGACAACTGTTGCTTTACTTTCCAGCACCTCAAGGATGCCTTTACCTCCACTCTGATCCTCACTCATTGAATGCCCAATGCTCTGCTCATAGTGGAAACTGATGCCTCCAACTACGCTGTGGCCAGAATTTTGTCTATCCATTGCTTCAATGATGAAGTCCACCCCATTGCTTTCTACTTGCACACCTTGCATACACACAAGCTCAACTATGACACCCATGACAAGGAGCTACTCACTGTCTATGACGCTTTTTGTACTTGGTGTCACTACCTTGAAAGCTCCGCTACCCCTGTTGATGTTGTCACCAACCATAAAAACCTCAAATATTTCACATCCACCCAACTCCTGACCTGGCAGCAGGCCTGCTGGTTGGAGTTTCTCTGCCAATTCAACCTTGTCCTCCATTTCCACCCCAGACATATGAGTGATAAGCCTAACACCCTTACTAGATGCTGGGACGTCTATCCCAAAGAGGGGGATAGGGACTACACTTGCATAAACCCTTACAATCTCCATCCTGTTTTTACTCAAGTGCAGCTTGTGTCCTTTCTACATGCATCTAGCTTAGCAGCCCTTGTTCTCTGTGCTGGTATAATGTTCAACTTGGATGCCCTCCATGCTGACATTCTCTCCATGCTCCTCTTTGAGGCTCTGACCCTGTGGCTTTGCAGCACCTGTCCAACTCTGCTCTGTCCACCTTCAACTCTGACTCTCATTGGTCTACCAACTCCAATGGCTTTCTTCACCTCGATGATCATATATAGTGGCTCAAACAACTGTCTGCATGTTTGCACAGTTTGCATTCAATGTCACTAAACCCAATAACCCCTAATCCCAGCCTTGTATGACAAAATGGCAGCTATTCTAAAATGACATGTCATGCAGACAGTTTTTTGACTTTATGTTTTGATCATATATATTAGACCCTATCATGCTGTAATATGATTACATATGCTCAAAAATGGTTCTATTATGTCACCTTTATGTAACTAAGTGTGAGCTAACATATATGAACACCACCAACCTATGTTTATTTGCTCACTATCATCATGATACTTCATTTCTATCTCTTAAAGACACAACATCATCTCTTTTTTCTTTCTTAGACTTTCTATCAGGAATTTTATCTTCTAAAGTGACATATGGAAGTATATAGCAGCCTAGGACCTTTAGGAAATTCAACTAGAGAGGCCTAGGCTTCATAATGGTCATCTTTTCAAGTTTTTTGCTATAAACAAGAGAGTTATTGTTTAGAAAATGATAACTGGTCAGGCCAAAAGGTTGTCCATGCTATCTAATCAATCAGTTCTATTATTCAATTTCCTGTCTTCTCACAGAGAGTGAAAAATATTCCAAGAAGATTTCATTGATAGGTGTAGTGAAAAAGGAAAACCCTTTTTTTTGAGTCAACTATAGAAAAAGATTAATCTATGCTCTCAAATCTTAGCATTAGAGTGTGGAGCACTGGAAGAGAGTTATATTAGCCAAATGAGATGATAATCAACAAGATTGGATTAGATAGACAAGAGTATGAGGCTAATTACTAGAGATATCAAGAATATAGTTAGGTTCAAGCAGTTTCGCTAATGATATGGGAAGTACATAAGGTGAGATAGTATGGAGGTTTGAGTGAGATTGAAAGAAGGGTGGATGGTGAACAATATATGATCATTTGGAAGGAAGAATTGCCTTAAAGCATATAGAAATCTGAAATTCCAGGAGATGATATTAGCTTTCAGCAAGATAATGACCTAAAATATACCTCTAGAAGAGCACACAGATGGTTTTAAGAGTAGGAGATCATACTTTGGGTTGATCTGCACAATCTCCAAACCTTAACCCCATTGAAAACACTTATAATTACCTTACAAAATATCATTTAGCTTCTAGAAGTGCTTTTACGGAAGTTGATTAATTATGGAAAAGAGTAGTGGTAGAGTAGGGGAAGACTTCTGTGGAACAATGTCAAATATAAACAGAAAGCATGTCTAGAAGGGTCGAAACAGTTATTAAGGCCAAGAAAGCTAATATCAAGTACTAGATCGTTGAATTTTGGTAAAGTCAAAAAACTGTTTGCATGACATGTCATTTCAGAATAGCTGCCATTTTGTCAACTCATATCCATATCTCTTGATTCATGAACTGGTAGAAAGCCACGCATATGTACTATATTTGATATCTACATTTGGTTAGGCTGGGATTAGGGGTTATTGGGTTTAGTGACATTGAATGCAAACTGTGCAAACATACAGACAGTTGTTTGAGCCACTGTATATGTCCCCAATGCCAATGGTCTCCACCTTCGAGTCCTCTGCTATAAACATGACCACCCATTATCCAGACATTTTGGACAAAATTGCACCCTGGAGCTAGTATACTGCCACTATACATGGTCCAGAGTTCATATCTTCGTCAAAGATTACGTTTCCTTCTATACTACCTGTTTGTGTGTTAAATTTCCTCGGCATAAGCCCTATGGTTGTTATGTGTGGGCCAGGTAAGCTCGCATGTATCCACAAAGCAGCTAGGACTGGGACTAGGACTGGGGCTAGGACTAGAACTAGGAAGGCCTCTTTGGAGGAACCTTTGCTGAGACTAAGGGACTGGGAGACCAAAGTCAACGAGTTTGCTAGGCAAGACTAAGTGTAGTATTGTGGAGCTCAAAGTTAGAGAATACAGGTCGTGCTAATGGGGTTTATATACCTGCGAGAAGCGAGCACGGATCAAGACTAGAAAGGAAAAAGGGCAAGAAAGGATAGAGATAAAGAAAGGTATGGAATGCAATCGAAATGGAAAGAACCCTGTTGAAGGGCGGAGATTAATGAGGCTATGTATGACTCAGTCAGGTGAGTCATTAGAAGGCCGAAGAATCGGAGAGAAGGAAATGTATGTAATCCTGATGACGAGTGAAAGGTGAACCTGTAGGTTACCGTGAAGGAGTCATGGAGGAAGGTTGAGGAGAAGGTGAAAGGAAAGTAGATGATAAAAGAATGAAATGTAACATTACCCCCCCAGTACATCTCGAGTCACCGATGAGAGCCAGTCTTGAGGGACACATATGCAGCCGGAAGGTCTAAAGATCAAGGCCATAGGCACCCGGGGAGCTGGTGACGTTCACATAGGCGACGTCATCCCAAACATTGTCGATATGGGCATTGTTGTTGGGAAGAGGAGAGATAGGGGAGGGAGTGTTGTGTGACGGAAGAACCCGAGGATGAGGATGACTGTGTGCAATGGGGAGGATGAGGGCGAGGGCGACTTGGACAGTGGACTTGGGCATGGCCTGGGGCCCATACATGGCAGAGCGGACATTGGTATTGGGGGCACTGGGCATGATGATGACCCAGTTGATGGCATTCAAAGCATGCTTTGAAATACTGGGGATGGCTTGGAGGAAGGATCAATCGGCCGTCTAGTCCTGCTAGCCATGTGTCGGTATGAGCGAGGGAAGCCTCGACAGCTGGGTCGAGGGGAGAAGAGGAGGCACTGGGGGTGGAAAGAGATGAATATGGTGGTGGATGAACCCCTTGTGCCAGAGTGAGCTCCCGTGTGTATCGTCCGATGTCAGCGAGGAATTCGCCGAAGTGAAGTTGGTATCCCATGGTGACAAGGGCTCCTCACAAATGGTCACAAATATATCGAAGGATTCCCACGATAAGGGTTACGTAGGCATCGGGGTTGGTGGAGTTGTTTCAGACAATGAGGTCAATGGGTTTGGTCTCTATCAAGGCTTTGTAGAGACCGAGGAGGGGGGATCCGAAGTCAAGATGGCTAGTTGCCAGAATGGCTAGCTGTGAGTCCATGATGCGATGAAGAAGCACCTGTGTGTATGTGTCATCTGGCATATCAGGGCGGAGACGATGAGACGCTGGGGGGAGAAGGACGGATAAAATTGGTGGATAAGAACTAATAGAATGAGTTGCAAAAGGATCTGGCATATCTAACTCAGGTCTTGCCACCCTCCAGGCATCGTTGGGGTTCTCTTCCCACCCTGCTTGTGCAGTTGTTGAGAAGGAGTCATTTACCTCATCTGGATCTTCATACAGTTGGAAATTGATTTCTTCATGGGTGGTGACAAAAGATGAGGATGAGGAGGTTTCCTGCATCAGTTCAGGAACTGGGAAAACCGATCAAACAGCATATGTCATGTCCATGGCGAAATGAAGAAGAAAAAGGGATATCAAAAGGTATTGTGAAATGGACAGTAATTGTAGCGGCAAAAATAGGCGTGTTCCTTAGAATGAGAGCTTGGGACTTTGTATTGAAAGCGAAAGGTAAAGTGAGATAATTTTTCTTTAGGGACGAAATCAAACATAAAAATCAAAAGAGAAGGAAAGGGTGGGGAGTTTCAAAGCTTGTGATGTTTTTTATAGTCGGCCAGTAGTGCTGCGGAATGTTTTAAGTTCCGCTCGGGAACCCACAAGTCTTCTTCAGCAGTGTATCCTTTCCATCAGATCAGGAAGGAGCGGTGTGCTGCAGAACCCCTATGGCGTTGGATCTCTTCAATTTCATATTCTTCTTCTCCTTCTATTAGATCTGGTGGTGGCTGTGGGAAATTCTGCCCATAAGTGTCGTTTTCATGGTAAGGGGATAGAAGAGAGGCGTGGAATACAGGATGAATTTTCCATGTTGTTGGAAGACGGTATGTGATTGGGGAAAGGACTTTGGTGATGGTGAACGGTCCTTCTTGTTTTGCGGCGAATTTAGGGTTAGCTACAAGGCACTTCAAGTTCCTTGCTTCTAGCCATACTCGTTTGCTGAGTTTAAATGGGGTGAACCGTTGTTTTGATCTAGCTGCCATAGTTTGCCGAGCGAGTTCGTGGATAGCAAGGGCTTTGTTTTGTGCGGCTGTGAGAGTTGACAACCATTAATTGACTGCTGGGAGATCTGATGATGGGAAAACTGAAGGTAGGGCTTGGGGTTTGAAGCCCATCATGAGAAAGAACGGTGACTTTCCTGTGACTGAGTGGGAGCGATGGTTGTGCACAAATTCAGCCATTGCGATGTGATTGGCCCATGTTGTCGGTTCGTTTCCACAGAAGATCCGTAAATAGATTTCTATCTCTTGGTTCACATGCTCTGTTTCTCCGTCGGTCTGAGGATGGTAGATAGTGGAGATAGCGAGTTGGTAACTGAGAAGTCTCCCCAACTCCTGAGCGAAAGAAGAGACAAATTGGGGATGTCAATCGGAGATTACCTTCTCATAGAGCCCAAATTGGGTAAAGACGTGAGTAAAAAATAGTGAGGCAATGCCTTTGGCGGTGACGGTGGCTGTAGTGGGGCAGAGAATTACCCCCTTCATAAGGCCGTGGTTGACCACGACTAGGAGAGCATCAAAGCTGGCAGATGAAGGGAGATCAGTGATGAGATCGCAGGAGACCTGCTGGAAAGGATGGGTGCAAGCTGAAAGGATGGGAACAAGAAGAGGATGGATGGGGTGAGTGTTAGACTGGGCGAGGCTGGGCCACCAGTACTGGGCAGCGACCAATTGGTGAGTCTTGAGGTACCCTGGGTGTCCTGCCATTTCATGATCATGGCACCTGGACACAACGGAACACCAGAGAGCGTCATCACAAGGGATGTACAGACGACCCTGATAGGAGAGTTTACCATCTGCATAGGACCAATCAGAAGGAACATGGGTGGCAAAGGAGCCAGCAATAGGACAGGAATGAAGCCAGTCGAGGATGATCGGGTCGGAGGCAGAGAGGCATTGCAAATTTGGCGATCGAGGGTGGTGTCGAGGAGATTGACGAACACAGAATCTGGGAGAAGGGTTACATCAACATTGTCAGGAGAGGCATCGGTGGGAACATGATCAGGCTGCCGAGACAGAGCATCTGGGCCAGCAAGCAATTTGCCTGGAACATGGCTGATCTGAAGCTCAAAATCCTGGAGGTCTAACAGCCAATGGGCTTGGCGGTGGTTTAATAACTGAGCTTGGCGAAAATAAGTAAGATTTTTATGGTCAGTAAAGAGCTAAACGGGTGATGAGGAACTGATTAGGTAATGGCGCCATGCATGCAAGGCATGGAGGATTGCCAGGATTTTGCGATTGTAGATATTGTAATTGCATTCAGCAGGTGCAAGGGATTGAGAAAGATAAGAACAGGGATGCCCTTCCCTATTAGTATCTGATTGCAAAGAATACCACCGGTCACCCATTTGGAAGCATCTGTGGCGATGGCAAAGGGTTTAATCAAGTTGGGAAGTTGGAGGACAGGTTTGGACATAAACTTCTCCTTGAGTGAGTCAAAGGCGGATTGGCAGGTTGGGGTCCATTCCCATGGAACAGTCTTCTTGGTGAGATCTATAAGTAGGCAAGCTATAGTGGAGTAATCGCGAATAAAACAATGATAGAAATTAGCAAATCCTAAAAAGGAGCGGACTTCTTTAAGATTAGTTGGTGCCTGCCAAGTGGAAATACCATCTAACTTGACCAGGTCCATTGCCAATTGACTGGGTTTGACAATCATCCCGAGGTATTTGACCTCAGATGTGTCAAAGATGCATTTTTCTAATTTTAGATGTAGATCTAGGTCGGTCATGTGTTGAAGAACGCATTTGGTGTTGCATTTGTGAGTTTCTTTATCGGGAGAGTAGATTAGTAGGTCGTCCATGTAAATAAAATGACTAACCATCCTTCCACGATCATATCACGGAATGAGTCATTCATGAAACACTGGAAGGTTGCAGGAGAGCTAGTTGTTATGTGTGGGCCGGGTAGGCTTGCACGTATCCGCAAGGTAACTAGGACTGGGGCTAGGACTAGGACTTGGGAAGGCCTCTTTGGAGGAACCTTTACTGGGACTAAGGGACGAGGGGACCGAAGTCGACAAGTTTGCTGGGCAAGACTAAACGTAGTATTGCAGAGCTCAAAGTTAAGGATACATGGTCGTACTACAAAGGTTTATATAGTGCTAGATATGGGGCATGGACCATGTACGAGAAAGGGAAAAAGACAGAAAAGAATAGAGGTAAAGAATAGTATAGAATGTGATGGAAACGGAAAGAACCCTGTTGAAGGGCGGAGATTAATGAGGCTATGTATGACTCATTCAGGTGAGTCATTGGAAGGCCGAAGAATCAGAGAGAAGAAAGTGTAGGTAATCTAGATGACAAGTGAATGGTGAACCCGTAGGTTACCGTGAAGTCATTGAGAAATGTCATAGAGAAGGGAAAAAGAAATGGAAAGTATACAGGTTGGAAGAGGAAACGTAACATTAGTCATACCAAAGAACATAACCGTGGGTTCAAACAATCCCCTGTGCGTGATAAATGTGGCCTGCCATTGGTCGCTGTCTTTGATACAAATGTTGTTATACCCCCACCATACGTCAAACTTGGTAAAGTGTTTTGCTGTCTTAAGTTTGTCAATCAGATCTGTGATAAGTGGCAGGGGGTAAGCATCGCAGACGATATGGTCATTTAGGTAGTGATAGTCTTGACAGGGACAGAGTTTGCCATCCTTCTTTTTGACGAGGAAGAATGGCAAGGCTTGTATGGAGTTCAAGGGGCGGATCTTGCTGGATTTGAGATGTTTGTCAATAAAGTCATCGGCTGCTTTGGTTTCATCAGTAGACAGTGGGTAGAGTTTACCGATTTTAGGAGTAAAGGAATCTTTCAGGTTGATTGTGTGATCATATGGTCGGACTGGCAGTAACATTCCGGCTGCTACTTCGGAGAATACTGGTTGGTAGTCTTTATATTCCGTTGGGAGAGTCACTTTCGGTTTGTTGGCCAGATTTTGTATGGCTAGATCTGTTGACGTAGTACAAGCTTTTACCATAGCTAGAGATATGCATCGTGAGGTTAGATAACGTTTATCACCTTTGATGACGTGATTGATACAATAGGACGTTACCACTTTCTTGGTAAAGTCCTCATTGCTGGTTTTGAGGTAGTTGTAAAGTTGCTTGTCGAATTCGTGGGTTATCGAGGTGTGGAATACTGGATGAGGCTCAATTTTGTAATATCCTGGGGCTTGTTGGGTTTTCTGAGTGCTTTTCCTGATCTCGGCGGCGAGGTTGTTTGATCGATCGATTTCTTGTTGAAGATGCAATTGATTTCCTTTCCAATCAATGACAGGATTTTGCTGTTGGAGCCAGGGAAACCCTAGGATGATGCGGTCATTTCCACATCCCATAACGTGGAAAAGAGCCTTTGTAGTGACTTGTCCAATAGTAACATATAGATCGGCAGTAAAGTGAATTGTTCCTTTGGCGTTTAAGGACCCATCGACGTTTTTGACAGGAATTGGGGTTGGTAATCTGGTACAGGGAATTCGATTCTTTCGAACAAATCCCCAGTCGAGGCAGTTGATATGCGCTCCTGAGTCTATGAGGGCAGTAGTGGCGACAGTTTTCCTGGTACTCGTGGGGATTAATAGTGTAACGGTCACAAATAATGATTTCTTGGATTTGGATTGTACAGGTGAGTACCTAGTGTGAGGAGGAGAGGCTGACATCATTACAAACTCTCCTTTTAAAAAGACTGGACCTTGTTGACAAGGACTTCGTCATCTTCGTCGTCACATTCCATCAAGTCTGGGATTTCTCCTGTCTCTTCTTCATCTGTTCTTTTCACAACTACATCAATATCTTCTTGCTTCTTTTCCTTCCAAGTGGCTCTGATGTTGACAAAGCAGGTTTTGCATTTATTAGCTGAGTGACCAGGAAGACAACACTTTAAACAGAGTCCTCGTTCTTGACAATCTTTGCAGGATGCAGGTGTAAGTTTGGGTGGTCTGGCAATCGCAGTTGCGTCAACTTCCATGGCGTTTGGATCCTTGCAGGGGAAGAAGAAGGGACATGAGGTGGAATTGGAGGTGTTAGAGGTACGTGCTTTAATCTCTTTAACTCTTTCCCAGGCAGCACTGAACAATGCTGCTTTCTCATACCATTTGTCAATAGAATCAGGTATGGGGTCCATGGTCATGATGCGCATCATCAGGCTTGAGGGAATTCCGGTGGAGTAGTCGCCAATCAAGATGTTGTCGTCAGTGATACTGGCACGGGCGGCATTGGTCTGGAACTCGGTGGTATAGAGGCTAAGAGAAGGGGTGAACACGCCTTTGCTCATGGTCATCTTCTTGGTAGAAAGCCATCCAATAGCCTGATTGATGACATCGTGGTGTTTAAATGCTTTGTTGAGTTTGGCTGTGAAAGAAGCCCAAGTTCCCATGTTAAGGGTGCCATCGTTCTGTACACAGCTAACACAAAAGGTAGAAGCCCAGCTCTTCGCTGATCCTTTGTTCATATAAGAGAGAGTGAATGCGATTTGCTTAGCTTTGGTGTTATAAATCTCCATGTTAGTGGTAAGGTAGAACATGACATTGTTGAACCATCCTGGATACTTAGAATAAGTTCTGTTGAACTCCTGAGGGGCGTTGAGTCGTAGTTCGATGGGTCGGTTAGTCATAATAGGTGGTTGTACAGCAGCGAGGGGTTGGACAAGGGGTGGAGGTTGAACAGGGGTTATGGGCAAGGTTTCTTCGTCCTTGTCAGAGATCTCTGGAGAAGCTTCTTTGTCGTCGTTGGACGAATCTGGGATAACTGGAGGTGGTTGTCGAGGAGGGGTTCTCCTCAACGTTCTGGGAGTAGTAGAGGACAGGGTGTAGATGGATATGGCTCACGATAATAGTGGCCATGCAGGAGGAAACTTTGAGCTTTTGTTACATGTGGGCCAGGTAAGCTCGCACGTATCCACAAAGCAGCTAGGACTGGGACTAGGACTAGGACTAGGAAGGCCTCTTTGGAGGAACCTTTGCTGAGACTAAGGGACTGGGAGACCAAAGTCAACGAGTTTGCTAGGCAAGACTAAGTGTAGTATTGTGGAGCTCAAAGTTAGAGAATACAGGTTGTGCTAATGGGGTTTATATACCTGCGAGAAGCGAGCACGGACCAAGATTAGAAAGGACAAAGGGCAAGAAAGGATAGAGATAAAGAAAGGTATGGAATGCAATCGAAATGGAAAGAACCCTGTTGAAGGGCAGAGATTAATGAGGCTATGTATGACTCAGTCAGGTGAGTCATTAGCAGGCGAAGAATCAGAGAGAAGGAAATGTATGTAATCCTGATGACGAGTGAAAGGTGAACCTGTAGGTTACCGTGAAGGAGTCATGGAGGAAGGTTGAGGAGAAGGTGAAAGGAAAGTAGATGATAAAAGAATGAAATGTAACAATGGTCTCCTTAAACAACTCCCTGTCCCTGCTCATCCTTGGAACTCCATATT
Source organism: Veloboletus limbatus (assembly GCA_038088635.1). NCBI lineage: Eukaryota > Fungi > Basidiomycota > Agaricomycetes > Boletales > Boletaceae > Veloboletus > Veloboletus limbatus. The sequence goes on from JBBPJJ010000111.1 coordinate 13,464, forward strand.
CATGGAATTCACAGAACAACTCCCTTCATCCTCCAGCTACTTTGCAATTCTTGTTGCCATAGACTGACTGTCTAAACAATGCATCTTCATCCTGACCAATGACAAGATCACCTCTTTGGAGTTAGCTCAGCTCTTCCTCCTTCATGTCTTCTCCAAGCATGGGGTTCCTTCCCATATCACTTCTGACTGAGGTGTGGAGTTTGTCTCCCACTTCTTCCACTTCCTTCACTTCACCTCTGGTTACCATCCTGAAGGCAATAGCCAAACAGAATGCATGAACCAAATGCTGGAAAAGTGCCTCTGCATCTATTGCAACTACCAGCAGGATAACTGGTCCAACCTCCTCCTGCTAGCAGAGTTTGTGTACAACAATGCTCCAAATATGATGACCAGTATATTTCTGTTCTTTGGCAATAAGGGATATCATCCGACCTCTCCATAGAGAACCTCGGCCCCTATGAGATCATCACACAAGTTGAAACATACTCCTTCACACTCTGCCTCTCCAATGCAATGAAGTCTGTGCATCCCGTCTTCCATGTTTCCCAACTTGAACCCTCTGTTCTGAATACAATCCCAAACCATGACAAACCTTTGCCACCTCTGATAGAAGTTGACAGTGAATCCAAATATGAAATCATAGAGATTCTTGACTCCAAGATCAACTGCCACCGACAGAGTTGTCAACTCCTATACTTGGTTCGCTCATCAGGATATGAATGTACCGATGAGGAAACTTCTTGGTTATTAGCTACTGAGTTGAGTCATGCTTCTGAACTTGTTTCTGATTTTCATCTTTGTTATCCTTCTAAGCCCAGCCCTTATTTCACACAATGAGAAAAACAAAGACAACATTTATTTCTATACACTACTGTACACTACTTAGATCTCCTCTGCTTCTGCTTCAGTACCCCTTTCTGTTCCATCCCCTTCTTTTCCTTCTTCTCCTTCTCTGTCCTCCACTTCCCTGCTTTGACCATCAGCTTGATGTCAGAGTCCTCTGTTTCTGACCTGTGTATGTGTTAGTCTGATGATGAACCCCGAGTTGGCATACAAGGCCAATGCGACATCCACATCACTGCTGCTGAGGCCTCAATAGTGTTGCCACAGCTTCAAGCTGGAATTTTATATCTTATTATCTACTTGGTTAATATACATGTTCTCAGTGTAATAATGTAATTTTTAGGTGTTGTAATCAGGGATTTCTTTTTTTATTATCATTGATCTGACCATTTTTGAGATATTTCATTTAAGCTATTTTGACAAAAGCTGAGCTAAAAGTGAAGCTAGGGCAATATCTTAAAAATGGCCAGATTACTATATTAGGGTGTATTAAGCAAACGTATAGAGGCCATTCCAAACTACATTTTATACACTGATGATATTTGTCAAAAATGCAAAATGAGTGCACTAGATGGAATAAGCTGAAAAATACAAAAGCTGAGCTGAGGCAACACTAGGCCGCCTCAAATGACCTTGCTACTTCCAACCCTACACTATTCGCCTTCTTTGCTTCCAACTCCATTCTCTCTGACTGTCTTGCCCTCTTCTGTGGCCACTCCAACTCCTCATCATTATCATCCCCTTCATCACCCCCAATGACAACCTCCACTCTCTGCTGCTTCCACTTAGGCATGGGCACCCCTCCTACCCACCACACCTCTGCCACAGCATTTGGCAACTGAGGCAGGTGTGCACTTTACCAACTCCTGGTGCACACTCCAACCAATGTTGTGCACACTGCACACATACAGCTCCCTTCCCCTTGTTCTTGAAGCCACTGCTTCCTCCCTCTGTTTGTAAATGGCGCACATCTGCCACCTGAGTTTTGTCAGTATTGTTTGTGGTCCATGCATACCATAACTCACTGCTTGTTTTGCAGCTTCCTTTGCTGCCACTCATTATTGTTCCTCTTCCTCACACTTCCTTGCTGCCTCCTCCACCATATGGCGCTCTTCCTCCTCACACCTCCTCTCTGCCTCTTCCACAAGTAGATGGTCATCCTAATTGCTGATGTTAGCAAGATCAGACATGTTGGTAATGAGGATTAATGGGCATGTCCTCTGACATTATACTCTGCTATGACCACCACATGACTTTGTTCACTTTGTAATATGACTCTGTAGTCAAAACTTTGACTGTTGATCTCTGATTTCTGACTTATAACATTCATTTCATATCCATCAGACTTTAGACATTATTTGCAATTGTTCACAACCATCTCATTCACCTGACTTCCAAGCCTGTTGATAGTAGCTAGAATACCTCAGTTTGAATATTGACCTAAGTTCAACCCCTCCTCTATCCTCTGTCCTCTGTCTGAGCTCCTTGCTCACATCTGATCCTCACTCAACTTCACTGCTAGTCAGTGTTAAGTCTTTCTGCTCCAACTTCACAAATACTGGGATGAGAATCTGACAAGGGCAACAGCACTCCATTTGAGTCACTGCAGCCAAAGTCCCAACTTACCATGCTATCCCAGAGTTCTCACTGGAGTAGTTCAGAGTTGACTCAATGCTACTTTAACAAGATGGTCAAAGCATCAACAAAGTCAAGTTTAATAGGATTCATCGCAAGTCCATAATTATAGAGAAGGTGCACTCTGCTGCCACTTCTATAATGGACTTCCTGATCACATCAAAGATGAAGTTTCTTATATCAGAAAACTTTCAATTCTCACCAACCTTTGTCAACTCTCTCAGTTTATCAATGCTTGCTATTGGGAATGCAAGTCAGAACTATCCTGACAAAACAAATCCTCTGCCAACCAATCCACATTTGCTAAGACCAACTCCAACAAATCCACTTCCTCTGCATCTACCTCTTGTGGTTCCAAAGAGTCAAAAAATTCCAAGGGCAAGACCACTACTACCCCCTGCATCTAAACCAAAGTCCAACAAATACAAGTCAAAGCTAGGCAAAGACAACAAGCTCATTGCTGCCAAATACAAGCATTGTTTTAATAACAAACTCTGCATATTTTGTGGTGAATCCAGTCAAATGGCTAATGCTTGCCTGAAGTCCACTTCCTCTGCTGCAAAAGCCCACTCTGCCATAACTATGACTCTGGCAGCCAAACCAGAGGTCTCTTCAGAGACAAAAAAATAGCTGGCAACCCCTCAGACTCCACATGGACTGAAGGTCACATTGACTCTGCCTGTGCATCTCAAGAGATCTGTTTCAATGTGTCTGCTCTTTTAGATGCTAAGTCTTTTATGCCTTCCATTACATTACCTACTTATAACATATCTTCATTTTCAGCATTGATTGATTCTGGTTCCTCTGATTGTTCATCAATTCATCTTTTGTTACTCAGAAAAACCTCAGTACTTACAGTATACATGTTTGCTGCAATATCTGGCAGCTGTGGCAGGCTCATGCATTTTCAATCCCAGGCATGCACTCTAGCCTATGTCACATACACCAAACACATGTGACTCCCTTCCCCTTCCCTTTGGAGCTGCTCCCACTCCTACTTCCCAATTATTGGCAGTGCAAGTCCACTGCCTAGAGTTTTGTTAGCACTGGCTGTACTCCCAGCATGCTAGTACTGACTACTTGTTTTGTGGCCTTTCTTGCCATCTCCCTTGCTACCCACTTCACCTCCTCCACTCTCTATCACACTTCCTCCTCCTTCTGCTTTCCTGCCTCCTTCTCTGTGATGTGGTGCTTCTCTTCCTTGTGAGCTTTCACCCACTCTGCCACCTTTACATCAAAAATTGCATCATCATCATTGTTGTACTCTACAAGGAGGCGGTCATCCCAGTTGCATATGTTAGCAAGGTTGAGGTTGGCCATGTCAGTGTTATGCAAAATATCAGGATTATCCTGAGCAATTATACACTGCCACAATATTTCAAACCCTGCATCACATAACCTTGTTTATTCTGTAATGTAACTCTGTTTACTCTGCACTGCATAACTCCACATTGTTCACTGCTTAGTGCTGACAGCCTAAATGAGCTCTAGCTTAAATGAGGTGTCATATCCTGAACTCCTAAGTCCAACTCTGCAACCCAACTCTATTACCCCATCCTCCAAACTCCTATGCAACTCCATTCCACTTCACTCTGTCTCACTTCAGTTGACACTGCCTCATCTGTATTTCATATGATCTTGACCTTTGACTTTTGACATTCATTTCATCTCTATCAGACCTTTGATATTGTTTGCAATCATTTGCAACCATCTTTGATATCCCCTGTCTATCATTCAATTCTATGGTTACTTTGATATTTGCCTCTTCAACTGACTCTTGTTTTATACTCTATTCCAACTTTCTCTGATATCTCCTCATATATAAAAATCCTGTTGATAGTTGCAAGAGTACCTCATTTCAAATATTGACTTAAGTTCAACTCCCTTCTGTCCTCTGTCCTTTTGTCTGAGCTTTTCACTCACATCCAATCTCCACTCAATCAACTTCACTGCTAGTCAGTATTAAGTCTATTCCACTTTAACTCTGCAAATACCAGGATGAGAACTTGACAAGGGTGCAGCACTCTGACTGGAGTCACTGAAGCTGAAGTCCTTACCTATCACACTAGGGCCGCCCGCCCTATGCCAGAGTTACTGCCAGAGTAGCTTGGAGTTGACCCAACACAACTTTAACAACCTTGCTGCTTACTAGAAGAGGTTGTACATGGGCTGCTGCAGCACCATACATTGTGTCTTTGAATCTGCCTCCTTGAGAACCCTCCAAACAGTGTTCATGGAGGTAATCAATAAGGGCATTGACCTCATGCTCCACCCAGTGAGCATCAGCAAAACACTCAAGTACTGTATAGTGTCAGTACAGTGACTACAGTAATACAGAAAGGTCCCCAACTGTACAGTGTTTATAAAATCAATGCTATAGCATCATATAGTACATATAATGCTATTTGTCTTCAACTGTAGCCAAATGCAGTAAACTGTGACACTGTGCCAAAAACAGTGGTTTGCTGATGGCATTTTGCCTGAGAGGTGCCTGATTGGATTTCATTGGCCATAATTCCTGAATTCTGGTTAGAATTTCAATGAAAGGCAAAAGATGTTCATGGATGAGTTGGTGATGAGCTTTGACTTGCTCAAGATAACGATCAAACCCTATGATATGCTATCATCATAGGGTTAGCTTTGTTGAAGATTCAACAGAGTATGACACTATGGGAACTAAAGGCTCCTATAACTAGCATTTTATGCGCATTGTAATGCTTGACGGTATACCTTAAATTCGGTCCCAAACTAATCAGAGTCAAATGTTGACTCTGATTTATGCATTTTCGCTAATAGAAAGTAGTACCGCTGGGAGTGGTTTTTGATATCAAAGTGAAAGGAAAGTACTTGTGAAGTTACTCATATGAAGTCCCTTTGACAATAATATTTCATGTCGTTGGATATGATACTCTGCCCTTTGAGACATACATTTTTCTGTTTCTGGCACTCATAGTTGGGATGCATTTTCAGTTCTCAAATGTGATACCATAGACTCATGGGACTTGCATACAGGAGCAAGGTACAACAATGACTCAGGTACAGCATAATTTACAACAAAGACCCAGGTGGTCATATGATTGATGTTCAGTGAATCGGAAAAGCACAGTGTTGAGAGCCTAGGAGGACTTGCAGTTGGCACCAGTAACTGAGTTGTCGTAGAAAACAGTAGTCAAGTAGTGCATAAGTATGCTGGCAGTTGATGAAATCAGAAGCTTGTCTAGTCTTGACTGAGGGAAACCTTGGCCTTCATTAGGCAATAGCTTGAACAGGTTGCCTTTACTTTGCCCTGGGTTTATTCTACACTGAGTGATCAGTAACATGGTTAGATGTGGGCAATCTCAGACATTTTTCTTGCCATGTCCTTTCTTCCCTTTGTCCTTTCCAGATGGTGGAAGGTTGGTATAATCTGGCTGGTTGCTAATGTCCACCGTTGTTCTAATCCTATTGGCTGACGCCACTAGCAGTGCTTGTGCAACAGGAACCTAGCAACTACCTATCAGATCAAGAACCCACACTTCTTTCTTTTTAGCATGTAAGATGACTATTGTGTTGGACGGACCATAATCTGCTGCATTAGTTTGACTATCAAAGGGCTACCAATATCCTTAGCATCAGGCCTCTGAAAAACTAGATGTAGTCAAGGCCAATCCTATCAACTCAATATTGAAAGGAGTCTGGAGTATACTACTACCTTTCTCTTTAGTTGAAGGAGTGCTGTTGTAGCATTCACCTGCTTATCTACCATGACCTCAAGTCTCAGAAGTGTGGCATGCTTCCCCTTAAAATATTTCCCAACATTTCACAGGATCTCAGAAAGCTTGCTATCATCATCTTCTTCAGGATTCAACAGCTCACCTATATCACTGCTTGAAGACTTGGTCCAGTATCCATTTGATAGAGATGTATTGAGATCCCTTGCAATTAGTTGGGAAGTGACATAAGGGACAAGAATATATGTCAACAATTGAGTGTGTGAGAGTGGATTGAAAGACTCAGTAGGCATTTTGTTGGGAGGGTGAAGTCCAAGGAGCATCTGCATGATGATCAGAAAACCCTTTGTTCCATAGTAGTATGAAGCCAATGTGAGACAAAATGGATGATTGTTCATTTTTGGGAGGTACTCACTATTCTGCTCGAGCATTCAGCACACAGGCTGAGTTGCTATTAATCTTCCCAGGCAAGCGCTGCAAAAACTGATGGAGTGATAGGTAATCAACTTCAAGATCTGCATCAAAACAACTTCATATAAATGAATCTTCTCAGTGCTCTCTATTATAGATGAGTAGTTCCAGCTCCTGAGCCCATAGCCATGATATGACTGAGGATGAGCTGAAAGTTGACTGTGTTAACAGGCCAGTTTTTCTCCAATGCAGCTGTAATAGCATTAGTCTTCCTCTCCTCCCTTCGCACCATGATACAAATCTCTTCTCATAAGCACCATCCCTGCCACTTTAGCAATGGATTTTGTCTAAGGGCATCATAGTTAGTAAGAGCCAATGAGATTTGGGGCATGAGGGCTGGAGGGATGATGTGTATGCAGGCCAACCCAGGGCAGCAATCATTACACAATAAGTCATACTCATTCTGCTTTTTGCATGCTGCACATCCTTGTCACTTGAGTCAGATATTCCAGGAATCAAATCTAGGAGGCTGAATCAGCTGATATCTATGAGATGTGGAATTGCCTTACTGAGATCCAAGTCATCATACAATGCAGGTGAGCACTGAGAGCCTGATCTTGAACCATTTCTTAGATGAGTCTTTGTGTATGGTCCAGATGTCTATGTATGAGAAAGAAGTAAAACAAGGTCAGTAGCAAGAGTGGTACAATGAGCCATACTGTGCTATCAATTGTGCATGGTTGTGTATTGTGTTTGGTAGTACATTGAAGAGGAATTTTAGGGCTAGTTTATTGACTGTGATGCACACAATCCTTGATGTTGTAGGTCTAGCCAATAACTTTGAAAGAGCACACATGCCAGTCAAAGTAACGACTTACTTGAATAGTGTCACCTTGCATCTGCATGGCTAAAACAGTAGCATCCAGGCTCTTGACACCAGTATCCAAGTCATCATTGGAGACAACAACTCTTCGGAGGCACTTCAGTGACCTGGAAGGCAGAGGTCTGCTTACTAAACTGCCACTTGGTGCATTGCTGTCCGCTTCATCAAACATATCATCTTCGATAGGCTTGATCTGTGATACTTTGGTCTTGACTAAACATCTTGCCTGGCTATGGTTTCATAATTCATAATTAGTATTATTTATGATTTCAATGATCGAAACATCACCTTTTCTGCCAAGAATGTCTTGAACTTTCCACTTTCATTGTATGCTCCAAGTCTGACTCACTGGATTCATAAAAAAGGCTGAACACATTCTTGGAAGGCTTCTTCAGATCTGCTTTTTGAGAGGAGTTTGTTGACTCTATGTGTCTATGGTTGCAATGAGGTCCTCAATATGAGCAATATAACTCTCACTGTTGACATGTGGGCACTTATCATTTGTTGCTGGATTCGTTCGACAGGATGATGATCCTGTGGCCTGGCCCCAGCCCCTGGGAGCGTCTAGCTTGAAGGGATGACTTCTTTGGTGGATGCTTGTCTGACTGAGCTGCCATGGAGCTGTCTGAGTCAGAGCAGTTTGGTGCTGATTCCGAGTCTGATAATGAAGCTGAGCTGTCACAGTTACCTCTCCACTTCTTACTCTCTCCCTCTCCAAGCAACGCTCAGTCTCCATTTCCAGGTCAGAGTCATTCATAGACTCGTCTACATAGTCCCTCATCTTCCTTTTCTTACTTGTTCAAGTTTCCTGAGTGGTTTCCTCAATGACCAGTAAGCACAGCAGAATATAAAAATAAATAATTGCATGACATACTTTGATCTTCTTATAGTTTTCCTGTTCTCTAGAGGCATGATTGCACAAATATTGGGCAATCATGTCATGAACTGCCCATCCATCAGCATATTTTCTTAAAAACGGGTTCTCCATCTGTGCCTAGATCATAAACTGATAGTTAGTAGCGCATATATGCAGTAAACTGTTATTGAATGACTTTTTGAATGACTTTCTCAACCAATAACCAACTTTTTTGGTGTGAGATAGCATGGCTGGTGTCAAGATACTTTCTTGCAAGTGAACAAACAGCATCATTTCCAATTGACTCAGTATCAGCTAAATGTTCAACCAGGAACTCACAACTAGAAGAATGTAGATCCGTTTGCGGCCACTCAAACCCATGGCTTCTGTAAGGTTGTAGCTGTCAGCTCTTCCTGCCCTTTCCTTTGGCTTTGGAATAATTTTCAATCTGTCATCCTTTTTATGTTTTTTATGATGATGGCAATTTTTCTTCCGGTGTTCCGTAGCATATGTCTTTCCTATATTATTATCAGGATAGCCTGGACTGCATTATATATGTCATGACATGTATAATAAACTCAAGTTGTTGCTCTTGAACTTTGCCATGAAGTTCTGACAGTGATTGACCTAATGTATCAAGCTGTGAAGTGTTACGTGTGGACCGGGTAGGTTCGCACGTAGCCGCAAGGTGACTAGGACTGGGACGAGGACTAGGGCTTGATGAAGGCTTCGTTGTAGAGAGGCCTTTACTGAGACTGAGGGACTTGGAGACCGAAGTCGACGAACTGAGAGGCAAGACTAGAGCGTAGAATTGCAGAGCTCAAAGTTAAAGAATACAGGTCGTGCTAGTATGGTTTATATATGTCGGGAGAGGCTAGCACGGACCAAGACTACGAAAGGAAAAAGGAAGTAAAAGGATAGATGAAAGAACATCGCAGAATGCGATGGAAGCGGAAGGAACTCTGTTGAAGAGTAAAGAATAATGAGTAAGTATGACTCAGTGTATGAGTCAGTCATGGAAGTCCGAAGAAACGGAAAGAAGGAAAGGGAATGTAATCTTGATGACAGATGAAAGGTGAAACCATTGGTTTACCGTGAAGAAGTCATCAAGAGGAAAGAGAAAGCGAAGTAAAACGTAAGAAGTGTTTATGACGAGAAGAATTGTAACATTACCCCCCCACTACGCCTCGAGTCTCCGACGAGAACCAGTTCTTGGGACACATATGCACCGCGGAGGCGACTTAGAGATCCAAAGCAAAAGCACCAGGGGAACCTGTGACGTTGGCATAGGCGATATCGTCCCAAACGTCGTCGACATGCATGTCATTGTCGGGAAGTGGGGAGATAGGGGAGATGGTACGACGGTGACGAGGGATGGAGGAACGCTGCGAAGGATGAGGGAAAGAGCCTGATCCCGAAAGAGAATGTTGAGTGAGGGATGACCCCGACGACGATGAAGAGGTCGGGCGACGGGGAGGTCGCGGTCGTGGCTGGGTAGGGCAGCGAACTTGTGCATGTCCCGGAGCCCAGACAAGACATAATGGGCACTGGTACTGGGGACATTGAGCGCGACGATGACCAAGGCAGTGACACTCAAAACAAGCCTCTGGGTAGCGGGGATGATTAGGAGGCAAAACAAGTCGTCCGTCCAAACTGGCAAGCCATGCGTCGGTGTGAGCGAGTGATGCCTCGACGGCAGGGTCGAGGGGGGAGGAGGAAGCGCTCGGGGTGGAAAGAGACGAATAGGGGGGAGGTTGGAGTCCTTGTGCAAGGGTCAACTCCCGGGTATACCGTTCAACATCGGCGAGAAATTCACTGAAATGGAGCTGATATCCCATTGTGACGAGCGCGCCATGCAAATGGTCTCTAATATGTCGAAGGACCCCTATGACGAGGGTCATGTGGGCGTCGGGATTGGTAGAGTTGTTGCAAACTAGGAGATCCATGCGTTCGGTTTCCAGGAAGGCCTTATATAGTGCGAGGAGGGGGGAGCCATAGTCAAGGTGACTGGTGGCTGGGATAGCCAGACGGGAATCCGTGATGTGGTGGAGCAGCACCTGGGCATATGTGTCATCTGGCGAGTCGGTGCGGAGATGGTGAGACGCTGGTGGGAGAAGAACCAATAGAATCGGTGGGTGAGAACTAATTGGTCGGGTAGCAAAAGGATCGAGCGTATCTATCACAGGTCTCGCCACCTGCCAGGCATCGTCGGGACTCTCTCCCCACCCTGCTTCCGCCGTTACGGAATTGGAGTCGTCTTGGTCGTCCGAGTTGTTGTGAAGTTGAAGATGGATTTGCTCTGGGGCGGTGGCGAAGGAGCGTGATGAGGAGGCGTCATCGACTAATTCAGGAATGGGGGAAACAGAACAGACAGCGTAGGTCATACCCATAGTGAATGAAAAGGAGGGAAAACAAAAAAAGATTAAAAAGTATGATGAAAAGGACAATAGTCGTAGCAACAAAAGTAGGCGTGTTGGAGTGAATGGGAACTCGGAACTTTATAGCGAAAACGAAATGTGAAATGTGACAGTTTTTCTTTTGGGACGAAGTCGAACATAAAACGGAAAGGAGGAAAGGATGGGGGTTTTCAAAGTTTGTGATGTTTTTTATAGTCTTTTAGCAATGCTGCGGAGTGTTTCAAGTCCTGCTCGGGAACCCACGAGTCTTCTTCTGCTGTGTACCCTTTCCATCGGATTAGGAAGGAGCGGTGTGCTGCGGAACCACGATGGCGTCGGATTTCCTCAATTTCATATTCTTCTTCGCCATCTACTAGGTCCGGTGGTGGTTGTGCGAAATTTGTTCCGTAAGTGTCATTCTCGTGATAAGGGGAAAGAAGAGAGGCATGGAATACTGGGTGGATTTTCCAAGTCTTTGGCAGGCGTAACTGATACATAATAGGTGAAAGAATTTTTGTGACGACGAACGGCCCTTCTCGTTTTGCAGCGAACTTGGGATTGACTACTAGGCGTTTTAAATTCCTCGCTTCCAACCATACCTTTTCTCCTATTTTGAACGGGGTAAACCGCTGTTTGGATCTCGCTGCCATTGTTTGCCTGGCGAGTTCGTGTGCGGCGAGGGCTTCATTTCGTGCTGCCGTGAGAAGTGACATGCGTTGGTTTACGGCTGGAAGGTTCGATGATGGGATAACCGTTGGCAGGGCTTGGGGTTTGAAGCCCATCATGAGAAAGAAGGGTGACTTTCCCGTAACCGAATGGGGGCGGTGGTTATGCGCGAATTCTGCCATTGCAATATGATTTGCCCAGGTTGTTGGTTCATTTCCGCAGAAGATCCATAGGTACGTTTCCACCTCCTGATTCACACGTTCTGTTTCACCGTCAGTTTGAGGGTGATAAGCGGTGGAAATGGCGAGTTCGTATCCGAGAAGTCGTCCTAATTCTCTAGCGAAGGAGGAAGCGAACTGGGGGCCGCGATCTGAGATAATTTTGTCGTAAAGGCCAAACCGGGTGAAGACGTGGGTGAAAAACAATGAGGCGATCCCCTCGGCAGTAACTGTGGCGGTGGTGGGACAAAGAATTACCCCCTTTGTAAGGCCATGGTCGACCACGACCAAGAGGGCATCAAAGCCAGCGGAGGAAGAAAGACCAGTGATCAAGTCGCAGGAGACCTGCTGAAAAGGCTGAGTGCAAACAGAACGGATGGGCATGAGTGGAGGCGTGGAGGGATGAGTGTTAACCTTGTTCCGTTGGCAAACGGCACAGCCCGCAACGTAACGACAGACAAACTGCGCCAAACCAGGCCACCAGTACTGCGCAGCGACGAGCTGGTGGGTCTTCAGGTACCCCGGGTGTCCTGCCGTTTCATGATCGTGGCACCCGGACACGACGGAGCGCCGAAGAACATTGTCGCAGGGAATGTAGACGCGACCTTGATAAAATAGCTTGCCATCGTCGAAGGACCAGTCGGACGGGTTACGGGTGGCAGAAGAACCGGGTAAAGGATTGGGGTGGAGCCAGTTGAGAACGATGGGGTTGGAAGTGGAAGCGTGACGGATTTGACGATCTAGGGTAGCGTCAATTAAATTAACAAAGAGGGAATCAGGAAGAAGAGTGACGTCGGCGTTATCGGAGGCGTTGTCGGTAAAGACCTGAATGGGAGTGGGGGAACCAATAAGGTAATGACGCCAGGCGCGCAGGGCACGTAGAATGGCGAGGAGTTCGCGGTCGTGGATGTCGTAATTCCGTTCCGCAGGTGCAAAGGATTGGGACAGATAGGAGCAAGGATGCCAATCTCCGTTTGTATCAGTTTGTAAAAGAATGCCGCCGGTTGCCCACTTGGACGCATTGGTGGCAATAGCGAAAGGCTTGGAGATGTCGGGGAGTCGGAGAACGGGTTTTGTCATAAATGCCATTTTGAGGGAGTAAAACAGGCTGGGGTCCAAGCCCATGGGACTGTTTTCTTAGTGAGGTCGATGAGAGGTCGAGCAAGAGTGGAATAGTCGCAGATAAACCGACGATAGAAATTAGCAAAACCAAGGAAGGAACGAACTTCCTTTAGAGTGGTCGGTGTCTTCCAGGTAGAGATACCATCAAGTTTGACGGGATCCATGGCCAGGTGACCGGGTTTGACTATCATTCCAAGATATTCAACTTCAGTGGTATCGAAGACGCATTTCTCCAATTTGAGGTGTAAGTCGAGGTCGGCCATCCGTTGGAGAACACGTTTGGTATTGCGTTCGTGAGTCTCCTCGTCTGGGGAATAAATCAGCAGGTCGTCCATATAGATGACCAACCATCCTTCTGCGATCATATCCCGGAATGAGTCGTTCATAAACCTTTGAAAGGTGGCAGGAGAATTTGTCATGCCAAAAAACATAACTGTGGGTTCAAAGAGACCGCGATGCGTGATGAATGCTGCTTTCCATTGGTCTCCGTCTTTGATTCGGACATTGTTATACCCCCATCGTACGTCAAACTTGGTGAAATGTTTCGCCGTTTTGAGTTTGTCGATTAGGTCTGTGATGAGTGGTAGCGGATATGCATCTTGGACAGTATGGTTGTTCAAATAGCGATAGTCTTGGCAAGGACGAAGTTTACCATCCTTCTTTTTGACAAAGAAGAATGGCGAGGCCTGCGGGGAGTTTGAGGGACGGATCTTGCCGGATTTGAGGTGTTCATCGATAAAGTCATTGGCTGCTTTGGTTTCGTCAATAGATAACGGGTAGAGTTTACCGATTTTTGGTGTAAAGGAATCCTTTAGGTTTATTGCATGATCGTACGGTCAAGTCGGTGGTAAGGTCCCGGCTGCTATTTTGGAAAACACTTGTTGATAGTCTTGGTATGCCAATGGGAGGGTTATCTTTGGTTTATGTGCTAGACTTTGTATGGCTAGATCTGTTGACGTGGTATAAGCTTTTACCATAGCAGTTGTTACGCATCGTGGGGTTAGATAACGTTGATCTCCTTTGATGACACGATTGATGCAATAAGATGTCACCGCTTTCTTGGTGAAATCTTCGGGTCGGAGGAAGTTCTCGTTGTTTGTTTCGAGGTAGTCGTAAAGTTTTTTGTCGAAATCGTGGGTTATCGCGGCATGTCGTACTGGATGGGGTTCAATTTTGTAATACCCAAGGGCATGCCTGCTCTTCTGGGCTTGTTCCCTAATTTCTTTAGTTAGGTTGTTGGATTGGTCGGCTTCAATAGGTAGTTTCTTTTCCAGTCGATCACAGGATCTTCTTGTTGAAGCCATGGGAAGCCTAGGATAATGCGATCGTTTCCGCATCCCATAACATGGAAGAGAACTTTGGTGGTAACACTTCCGATTGTGACATAGAGATCTGCAGTAAAATGGATTGTTCCTTTGACGTTTAGAGACCCGTCGACATTTTTGACAGGGATCGGTTTTGGCAATCGGGTGCAAGGGATTCGATTCTTTCGAACGAACCCCCAATCGAGGCAATTGATATGTGCTCCTGAGTCTACGAGGGCAGTGGTGACGACGGTTTTCTTGGTACTCGCTGGGATTGATAGTGTAGTGGTTATGAATAATGATTTCGTGGATTTAGATTGTACAGCCGAGTACTTATGGGAAGGAGAGGCTGACGTCATGATAGACTCTCCTTTTAAAAAGACTGAACCTTGTTGACGAGGATTTCGTCGTCTTCATCGTCACATTCCATCAAGTCCGGGATTTCTCCCGTCTCTTCTTCGTCAATTCTTTTCACGACTACATCAACATCTTCCTGCTTCTTTTCTCTCCAAGTAGTTTTAGTATTGACGAAGCGGGTCTTACATTTATTGGCCGAGTGACCGGGAAGATGACATTTGAAGCAGAGTCCACGTTCTTGACATTCCTTGCGTGATTCCAGTGTGAGTCTTGGTGGTCTGGTGACGGTAGTTGCATTGACTTCCATGGCGTTTGGATCCTTGCGGGGGAAAGAGAAGGGATGTGAGGTTGGAGCGGATGTATGGGAGGTACGCGCTTTAATTTCCCTAACTCTGTCCTAGGCTGCGTTGAACGATGCGGCTTTTTCGTACCATTTGTCAATTGAGTCTGGTACTGGGTCCATGGTCATAATACGCATCATCAGGTTAGAGGGGATTCCGGCGGAGTAGTAGCCGATCAAGACGTTGTGGTCAGTGATACCAGCGCGTGCCGCATTAGTCTGAAAGTCGGTGGTGTAGAGGCTGAGAGAAGGGGTGAACACGCCTTTGTTCAAGATCATCTTCTTGGTGGAAAGCCATCCAATGGCTTGATTGATAACGTCATGGTGTTTGAATGCCCTGTTGAGCTTGGTAGTAAAGGAAGCCCAGGTACCCATATTAAGGGTGCCATCATTTTGTACGCAACTATTACGGAACGTGGCTGCCCAACTCTTAGCTGATCCCTTGGTCATGTAAGATAGGGCGAAGGTGATCTGTTTTGCATCGTTGGTGTATATTTCGGAGTTGGTGCTGAGGTAGAACACGATGTTGTTATACCATCCGAGGTAGTCAGAATAGGCTCCATCGAACTCTTGAGGAGCATTGAGTCGTAGTTCAGTGGGTCGATTAGTCATTGGTAATACGGTGACGACAGGGGATCGAGGTGAAGGTTGAGCAGGTGCTAGGGTTTGAAGTGGCAGTTGTACTGGGGTTACTGGCAAAGTTTCTTCATTGTCTTCGTCTTCGTCTGAATGTTCTGAGAGGTCTTCGTCGTCTGACGATTCTGGGATAACTGGGGGAGGATGTCGAGGTGTTGTTCTCGACACTCTAGGAGTACTAGAAGACAGGGTGAAGGATGATACGGCTCACGATGGTAGTGGCCGTGCAGAAGGAAACTTTGAGCTTTTGTTATGTGTGGACCGGGTAGGTTCGCACGTAGCCGCAAGGTGACTAGGACTGGGACGAGGACTAGGGCTTGATGAAGGCTTCGTTGTAGAGAGGCCTTTACTGAGACTGAGGGACTTGGAGACCGAAGTCGACGAACTGAGAGGCAAGACTAGAGCGTAGAATTGCAGAGCTCAAAGTTAAAGAATACAGGTCATGCTAGTATGGTTTATATATGTCAGGAGAGGCTAGCACGGACCAAGACTACGAAAGGAAAAAGGAAGTAAAAGGATAGATGAAAGAACATCGCAGAATGCGATGGAAGCGGAAGGAACTCTGTTGAAGAGTAAAGAATAATGAGTAAGTATGACTCAGTGTATGAGTCAGTCATGGAAGTCCGAAGAAACGGAAAGAAGGAAAGGGAATGTAATCTTGATGACAGATGAAAGGTGAAACCGTTGGTTTACCGTGAAGAAGTCATCAAGAGGAAAGAGAAAGCGAAGTAAAACGTAAGAAGTGTTTATGACGAGAAGAATCATAACATGAAGTCTTCTTGGTTTTCAGCCTTGCCATAGTAGTGAAACAAGCAGTATGCAAATCACAATTATAACTTTGCAGCAGAGTGAATTTTAGATCACATGACTTTGCTGCCAGATGGCACAGCATCTCAAGTCATGTGGCTCACTCCTTCATTCATCCATGTCTCATATCAAAAAGTGTTGCTAGTGCAGACCTACTTGTGGAAAGCTTTTGAGCCGATGCCAGCATCTTCACCATCATGCTGCTGTAGCAAAAGATGGGGATATCAGCAATATTTGATCATCAGGCTCAGAACTTGAAAGTACTTCTGAGTCTTCAGAATTCAATAAAGTTGCCACTGAAGGCCTAGGGGTTAATGAAGGTAGTAGTAAATATTATCTCTGTATATGTATAAATTGTCCCTCATACCTATAAATATAGATATTGACATGGCAAAGCTGTATAGCAGCAATGATGCAGATATACATATTATTGGCTAATCATGAAATTGACTCAGACTCTGATGTAGAATCATCATCTGACTCAGGTGCTAGTTCAAGTACTAGTCCAGACCACTCCTGGACCTGGCAGGAAGATTTGGAGGCAGATAATGATATTTTGGCAGAGCTTATAGCTGTGGCTGATGAGGAACAAGAACGAGGTCTTTGGTCAGCCCGTAAGTACTAAAGCTAATACAAATTATTGTCTATATGATTCAAGGGACTCGTAATACATCACAGGAGACAAAATCTTATCAGATCTTGACTGTGACAATATACGTGCATTCCACTTTCTTTTAGCAAGCGAAATCTCACACAGTTCCTTTGACCATATGCTACATATATTTCGACACAAGATGGACATTGACTCTGAATACATTATCTTCCAGCGTATGGGGATCTTGTCTGGTGTAAGACCAGTTATGTATGACTGTTGTCCAGGAGGTTGTATCACATTCCTTGCTGAGTATATCCACCACCAGTCATGTCCACGGTGTGGAGAAGCATGCTTCCAATCAAGTGGAAAACCCTGTCGTCAATATCCATATTGTCCACTCAAACCCTGTCTTCAAGGTTTGCTTCAAAGTCCTGAGATATCTCAGAAAATGTCTTATCAAGCTCACTATGAACACAAACCTGGCAATTTATCTGATGATGTCTTTGATGGGAACCATTATCAGTGATTATTATGCCATTACGTTGTTTTTGATGGAGAGAAACTTGGTCATAGATATTTTTCAGATGATCATGATATTGCTCTCGGGCTGTGTACTGATAGCTATCTGCTTTACAAGGGATGGTGTTGTAATCCCTGTGCAACTCCAGTTCTTCTGCAAAATTATAACCTCCCTCCAACAGTCTGTACTCACATCAAAAATCTACTTTGCATCATGATCATTCCTGATCCACGTCAACCAAAAGATCTCCAATCATTTCTCTCTCCCCTTGATGATGAATGTGCAGAACTTGCATATGGCATTCCAACCTTCAACCCCATTGCAAAAGCCACATTCAATCTCCATGCATATATAATCTTTAAACTTGGTGACATAATTGTGATTGAAAGTTTCTTCAGATAAAAGGACACAACATCATATTCCCTTGTTGGTCATGCAAAATCGAAGGAGTGCATGGCCCTGAAAAAACATATTATATTCCACTCCATCCATCAAAATACCTGCAAGAACATCACACACAGTGGGATCCTAAGAATCTCCCACTATGGACCCATGATAAATTCATCACCACTGTTGGGCTTCTTTGGAGTGCAAAAACAAAAAAAGAGAAGGAGGCCATTGCCAAATGAACAGGTATCAAAGACTTACCTGTGCTGTGTTGAGTTGGATCACTAGACTATGCATGAAGTATTACATGGGAGTGGTTTCACCTCCTTCTGGAAAATATCATTCCCAACCTAGTCGACCTCTGGACCAATTCAAAGGTTTAGGAGCAGGTTGTGAAGACTTTGAGATTGCACCACATATCTGGGATGAAATCAGAAAGGAGACCACAGCGGCTTTGCATCACATACCAGAATCATTTGTGCGTGTCCTCAGCAACATAGCTATGGACCGCTTGCTCTTTACAGCTGAATCCTGGTCATTCTGGTTCATATACCTTGCTCCAAAGCTCCTTCAGAATCAATTTCAAAAGATGAAGTACTACACACACATATGTGAACTTGCTGAGATCATGAAAATCACTCTTTGATTTCACATCACAGCTACATGTATTGACGATTTTGAAACACACTTGATCACTTGGGTCAAAAAATATGAGCGGTATGTAAACAGATTGAGTTACAGATACACAACATCACTAACAGTCTTGAGAAGATACTATTACCAGTATGACAGCAGACATCTGTCAGCCTGTACACTCACAGTTCATGGTTTGTTATATCTTGCACAAAGCATTTGAGACTGTGGACCAGTATGGGCAACTTGGGCTTTCTTCATGGAATGCTTTTGTGGAACACTCCAGTGCAGCCTTTGATCTCATTCCCAGCCTTGGAGCAACTTGAACAAGATGCTACTCCATTGGATATATCTTGAACAGCTTTCTGCCCTCTATGATATTTCAGAGGAGTTGTTGTGATGGGATGATCAAAAGGACGATGGACCTGTTGCATTCGAGCGGACACTTGAAGAATGCATGTATTTTCTGCATATATTAGGTTTTGTTGTGATGATCACAGTTGCACTGTCTAGACCCTAACCACATTCTCCAACCACCATACCTCACTATCAAAAATACTGATAGCATCATACAAGAAAGAATTTCCATGTATATTGCCCAAGTTATTGGGAGCCGTCACTCAGAGATCAAGAAATGATTACCACTACCTTCATACTCAGTGAAGAAACTACAGATTTGCAATGGCAGTGATTTATTCCAAACAACCAAAGTTATTCACAGGTCAGGAATCTCTGAGAGAAGGAACTGTTATGTAAAGGTAGTCAACACATACCCAAGGAAATTTCATACTGATGATGCTATATCCTTAGTATAAAGTTGCATATGAAATGCCCACTTCGGCTATCATCAAAACCAGCTATGATGATTTGAAGAAAATATTTGTGCTCGAGGTACCATTCAACCCTTTCTTCAAGACTCTAGCAAATAAAATACTTGCTCTCATGCTAATCATACCTAGGCAACTGCATGGGTACAAGAAACCCACGTGGGTTGTGGGTATGGGTATAGGTCAGCATTTTAGATACCCATATCCAAAGATACCCATACCCATGGTATTAGTCCCTAAAGTTATATTGTTGCACTTTATTAGCCTCCTTAATTAATGATGGGCAATATTAGTGTCAAACTCTAAAATATATTGATTACAGATCAGATTGACAGACATGATCTAGTCTAATTTGAAGGCTTCTGAGTCGGCAGAACTTGAATAATATGGTGATAGCATTGCTACCGCATAGCCACCAGGTCCTCAAGAATGCAATGTCATTCTTCTCATGGTCAACACCAAACCTCACAACCATGATCCCAGCCATGGATCTTATTGATTCAAAACTGGCAACCTACTCCCTGGATCCAAGCTTCATGTCCTCCATTTGAGCCGCCATTACTATTGCGAAGCATATGCTTAACTAGTACTACTCACTGACTGACAGCTTGGATGTATACCGTATCATGATGGGTATGTGTGTAGCCAACAGATCACATGTTTTTTCACTAACTTACATGTTGCTAACAGTGTCACATCCTTGCCACAAGTTACAATATTTCAAAACTGTGAATTTGGATGACGAATGGATTGACATGGCCCATGACCTGGTATAGGATGAGTTTGAGCATTTCTATGCATTCAAAGTCACCAATGTCAAGCCCAAACACAAGGAACCCCAGCAACAGTTGGTAAGTTATCTATTTATGGTATATTTATCAGACCATTAACTTGTTTGTGCTCTAGACAAACATGTTTGATGCCATCTTTCCCTTACCCCACCAAGATTACTGGCCAGTGAATTTGACCATTATCTTGCTTTTGATGTTGAGCATGCCCCTGATCTGCTTGCTTGGTGGCATGAGCACCGCACTATGTATCCTTGCCTATTGCACATGGCGCTTGATTATCTTACAATCCCTGGTATGTGTTTTCATCATTTGATCCTGTTAATATAATTGATGGTATATACAGCTACTTCTATTGACATTGAATGGCTATTTAGTTGTGACCAGCTGATCATATGGTAATACCTCACACATGGTCGCACCTGTCAAGTCAGACCATCTGAGTGCTATTGTGTTTAGTTAGGTCAGTGGAGTCAGCTCAAACTTATCAAGGATGAAGATTTGCTTGCCATTAGTGTTCTTACAGAAACTGAGGGTAGTGAGGAGCCATTTGATGATGGGTGGGATAGTATAGTCTTGCTGTCTATGTAACTATGAATCATATGTATGATTCAAGTGATATACTATGCTATTAATAAGCAAACCCATGGGTTTACCCATACCCATGACATATCCACACTAACTCATGGTGTGGGTATGGGTGTGGGTTGGAGCTCAGATACCCATGGGTATATCCATGCAAATGTCTACATGATAGCATGCAAGGCAAGTATCATTACTGATGTTCATAATTTGGAAGCAGTTGTGGGTGTTGTCGAAACTCAGGGAAAATGGGGCATCATTGACTGATTCCCTGGTACAGTAGTATTGGAGGCAAAAGTTTCTCAGAGTGGCATTGGAAAGGAAGTAGGGGGCAAATATGATGTACTGTAAAAAAGAGGTCATTGGTCAAATATGAGTTGCATTGTCCAAGCAGTGCAGCTGTACTAGTACTGTAGCCTGAGTTAGATTGTACTGAAACTGAGTTTTCAAAAGGAAGACAATACTGCACAATTCCCACCTCAGGCTCATCCAAAGAACCATCCAATCAATAGAAAGCAATGAGGTCGTCTTTGACATGCCAGAAATTTAGGTGTGCATGGCTTCAGGCTGGCATAGTCTTTGTGAAGAACAGCCATGCTTGCTTGCTGTATGACTCTGAGTGTTCCACAGTCCTCAAGTAATGTTCACCCCTCCTCACTGTCATAGTGTGCCCTGCCCTCTGGATCCCTGGGAAACCAGAACTGCAGAAACAGTGGGCTACTGCTGCCCAAATTCATTCTTCACCATACAAAGTACAGCTCTTCTGGACATACAATGTACATGCGATCATGGGTCACTGCATACACAAGGTGTTAGTGGACATGTCCCAGGTTGTCATTGGTACTGGAAATCAGTAATTGTGATGAGCACCAACAATGAAATCAATTGACACAGTGGGGTGGACATGAAATTGAGAGTCACATATTTGACTCTGAAAAGATGCAACAACCAAATAAGTGCTGATGTTAATACTTTCAGCATGATCACTGCCAGTGCTACTCTTTTTTCATGACTTTACTTCCTGTAGTGATGATGCCAAAGGATCTGCCATAGACCAAATAAAAAATAATCAAGACCAAATAAAAATAATCAAAGTTACTGCTAACAAATGTGATGCCAATCCCATAGCAGCGTCTGCAGTCGCCTTGTCCCTGACTTCCATCCTAGTAAAGAATGGTGCATTTCGTGTGAGGCAGGCCATAGTAGCATACATTAAGATGAGAAGGGAACTAGAGATTTATATATGAAGCAAAGCTATGAATGCAACATTGACATACTTTACTACAAGTACAACTTTCAGATGCAGTCTGGATGATGACAGAGACTGGTTTCAAGTCGATCAAGAATTAGTATTGGAAAGGGAACCTATCAGACAACACAAGCAGCGATCGAAGACACTGACGTTCGCTACTTTCCACCCCACTCCATTTCAAAGTTGTCAGCTCCATCAGAAATCATGGAAGTCTTCATGGAAGTCTTCTTAGAGGACGACGGGCAAGGTGAAGGATTGTCATCGGCAGCTTTTCTTTTTCCTTTGTTGGGAGAATATGAATCTGAAGACAAAGTGTGCAGCATGGCATGGTGCATGTGTGAATGAAAGAGTAGGTAGGAACCTCATGGTTCTTAGAATCGCTTGATAGACATGTACATCATTTTGTCGATTGTTGGATTGAGAGCCAGGCTGAATGTCCCACCTTCATCAGAATTGAGTTGACATGGTGATGAAGGTTGGGATTGTGCAAAAAGAGACATACAGTTTGAGATAAATTTCTACCTCTATGTGCTGATCTTGGGTAATCATCTCGCGATATTCACCTGAGGTGATCAAAACACCATGTGAATCTCGGATGTTGGGTGAGATGACATAAGCCTCTTCATGTTCGTGGTGTGCATCGATCAGCCTGGTGTAGTGACCATCTGGATCTGGCAAATTTACAAATTTGATGATTTGCGCACCTGCAATGGCTTTCCATGAGGGATCGTTTGTCAAATGTTGGTGGAAGATGAACGAACCATGGGTTGTTCTTCCATGTTGGGAAGTGTAAATTTTGGAAGGGGTGTGGCGTTTGTCACACTGGGAGTGAGATATTGTAGGCTGTCTGAGGTTTGCCATGGTAAGTCATGGTGGGGAGAAAAGATGATCTTGCTGGACATACCATTTAGAATGTCTGCACGGGTGAGTTTCAGCGCGGACATCCATCTGGGTTTAGGTAGTGCATGGAACAGGAGTTCGGTGGTGATAACAATGACAAAATGGTCGCCAGCATTAGGTGGGTAAGCACGTCAATATGATGTCACATTCACTTGCAGAGCGTTGTTGCCTACAATGAATAAAATTGGTGTTGGAGAGGGAACAGGTACAGTGGATAGGATAGCTTGATGATGTGCACAGCTGTCTCGTATCTCCTCAACCTCATTGAATAAAACACACAGCAGTCGAAACACTTGTTGAGAACATGTAATGGCTTGCGGGGGACACTGTTGCACATCTGCAGCATCTAATGCTAATAGCTCAATTTGCGCTCTCGCTTTCTGGAGCACTGCAATGTCCAGCTTGGATATAGTCAAACAAGATATGATGATGATGGGGTTTAGAAGCTACATACGCCTGCAAAAGGCAAATTGAAATAAGAGCTCAAACGCTCGTGGATCCCACTGTGATCAATTTTGCAAGGAAAGCAGGGACAGAGACGTTCGCCAGATGATGTCACCCAATACTCGCCACTGTTGGGCATTTGAGGGTGCAAGCGACGTGGATTATTGTCCTTTTGGATGTTTTTCAGTAATTTCTCATTGACTGCACAAGGATGCTGAGTGACTTCCATTATCAAGGTCCATAGTGTGGTATAGATGTCTGGGCTGTCATCATTGGAGGCCCTGATTTCCAATGAGACTAAGGGAGATGGTGAGGGTGTGTGAGACATCATCGCTAAGCATTCTGGCTTATTCCTCAGCATCTTAAATGTGTCTGTGATGACTACTGGATGTGATGGTGACTCAGTGAGGCCTTGTTATTTTTAAGCTGGCAGGTGTTGCTTACTTGCGAAGTTAGGGGTAAACCAATTGAAAGACCAATGACTTGTAAGCAGATAGGAGGCTGACAAGCCAATATAAGTGCTGTGGTTTGTAAGTGAGGTGGGCTGCTTGCTCAGTCTTTGTCTCCACCGTTGAAGGTGTTAGGGTCGTCATCCTGACATATTGTCCTGCATCATTGAAGGTGTCAGCTGATGTGTACAAATTGCGTGGTGCTGGCAAGAAGTAGTTGAGGATGCTCACATTAAAG
The DNA here is from genome assembly GCA_038088635.1 of Veloboletus limbatus. Classification (NCBI taxonomy): domain Eukaryota; kingdom Fungi; phylum Basidiomycota; class Agaricomycetes; order Boletales; family Boletaceae; genus Veloboletus; species Veloboletus limbatus. Next base: position 37,263 of record JBBPJJ010000111.1, read on the forward strand.
TGTATATGAAGATGTGGGATGGCGATTGGTCGAAATGTGTATGGGTGAAAAGATGGTCATCATTTTGAGAGGATTGGAGCCAAGGAACACCGTGGTTTACACACGTCCATCATAGTTCCAGATGTTGCCATTGGCAGTAAAACGTGCGGTGTAGTGACAATCCCCAAGATATATGATGACTTGAAGGATGTAAGTGGCGATGCCATCAGTGAGAGGAACGCATAGTTTGTGGCATGGCACAATATGCAAACATGTTGCATCTTCAAGGCAAAATATTGGTGGCAGTGATTGAAAGCAAACATCATTATGCAATACTGTACCTTGACACTGTGAAGACTCGTGCAGGATGCTTGAAAGCACCAGTTCATGTAAATTAGTGTTTTGCAATGAGGAAGTTAGCCAATATTGAAGGTCATGCATGGGTGTGTGCACAAGGTTCCGCTGGCTCAGAAAAGCAATTGGTGATGATGGGCAGAAAAGAAAAGTTGGCATGACAAGTGGAATTGAGATTGTTTCCTGGACAGAGTGGGTTGTTGCACAAAAACCTGTTCATCAGGCTTCAAGAAGAGGGTATGAAGATGTTTTTGAGGAGAAAACTGGCAGAGGCAGGCATGGGTCCTGTACGAGGGAAAGATTGGGGGTGTAAGTTGCTGAGCAAATCTGGAAGATCATCACAACAAGTATCAAATGCAGACTGAGAAAACAGACAAGAATGGTCATTCAACAGGAATTCAAATGATTGAACAGCATTTTTGGCAACAATGCTCACTGTGCTCCACAGCACTCTTAAGAATGGGGTTTGGGAATGGTAAACATGAAGCAAAGATGTGAAGACAGTATCGTAGCTACACGATTAATCAAAAGCAGACCATCTGCAACTAGCACTAGGTGTGTAACTTGAAGCAGTGGTCCATGCCAACTCATATTGCATCAGTTTGTGCCTGACATGGCAGGCTACCTTTTTGGTATGTTCAGGAGTCTCAGATGTCATGGTTGATATGGGATCAACATTTCGCAGTTTGTGTTTTTCCCTGTTGCATTTGTTCTCTTTTTTGTTCAATGTGAAATTGTCTTTATTTTGAAGGTGTGCAGGGGCAATCTTTGTTTGCTCAGCTTCAGGATCAGGAACAGGGAGAATACAGTCACACCAAAAACCATGTCAGACGTACAATGGCTCAAAAAGTGTCACAATGTTGGGTCATTTTGAAGAAATTGGCTGGTTACAGGAGAACATTAAAGAATTACATAATATGCTTGCAGGATGGATGAAAGTAGTTGCTCTCGGCATTCTAACACTAGTTTGGTCATGTGATTGGGTTGTTATGGGAGTAAGTTACAGACATTTCTAAATGACATGTCATTAGGACACTTATTTGATCCTGCATTTGTTAATCATTATGTCATATGTAGCATAGGAATTTGATAGCTATTGATGGTTGCTATGTTACCAGGTTATGTAATTATGTAAGTGACATAATCCCAAGCATATATATACCTTGAGTCTCACTCCAATTGAC
>JBBPJJ010000112.1:12557-38400 GCA_038088635.1 Veloboletus limbatus
CAAGGGCTATCGAGTACCGTGAATCCCTCGCGGCCACGCACACTTGGATGATCGCGGTGTACACCGTTGCCGTGGGGACAAACTTTTGGGTTTTCATCTCCTCGAGATAGAAAAATGCGTCATCGTATACCGGTTGGGTCAGGCACAGCCGTATGGTGAGTTCGTATGTTTTAGCATTCGGTGTGACAGCGGCTTGTTTTAGGTCCAACAGGAACTTGTCGCCAAGTGGGCGGTGCTTTGCAGCGACGCAGCCAGAGAGAAGGGAATTGAATGTCTCGACGTCAGGCTTGCAATCATAGTCAGAGAATGATTTGTATGCGCCGACAGCACGCTGTAGGTCATCGCGGAAGACGGACGCCTGAATGATTGAATTGAGAATGAGGGTGTCCACCGTGCTGCCCTCGCGCCGCCATTGATCAAGCGTTTTCCAAATGCCATCAAGACGGTCTACGTCTTGTTGCAAATATTCGGTAAACGGTCGCACAGTGTCGCTAGTAGAGTTGATGCACAGTTTACGCATGCCGTCAAGGGTGTGCAAAGCTTCCTTGAGTTTCCCATCTTTGCAGAGAGCTTCGACCAAGGGGGCAAAATGGTGTTCGTGCCAAGGATCCACGCCTGTCTCCCGAAGCACCCGCATGACATCCAAAGCCAGATCCGAAAGACCATGACGGGCGCACGTGTGCAGAACGGATAGACAGGTGCCTTCGTCGGGAGTGAGGTTCAGTGTATGCACGACCTTTTGCCAGCAAACGTTGACACCGTCTGCCTAGAGGCAAGTCTCTCGGTTGACACCAGAATATGACCAATGGACATGAACGTACATAAAGCATGTCCGCGGAAGATGTAAGACACGACACCCACGTTTCGCGACCGAGTCTGTCAGGAGAGCGAGACTCGAAACCTTGAGCGATCTCGATGGCGAGTTTCGGGAAATCCATGTCTGCGGCAAGCTTTATGACATCTTGAGCGGTGGTGAGCTGGGGAACCAAACCAAGGGTGTCCATTTCGTGCATGTACTGGAGAGCAAGTTCGAGGCTCTCTGTGGCAATGGCACGTCCGATGACAAAGGCGTAGGTTTGCTCGTTTGGTTGGATACCCTGCTTTTTCATCGCGTACACGACTTGCCACATGGTGTCTACCGAAGACCATCTGGATGCCTAGAGGGGATCAGTTTGCTCGGCGTGGTGAGGAAGGGCCGAGCTCACGTGCAAGAGATGATGGTAAGACTGACGATCCAGTGGTATTCCCATGGCGGTCATGTCATCGACGACGGCCCAGGCCTCGAGGGGGAGACCCTCGTGAGCGATGCATGCCAGTAGAGCGTTGTAGATGATGAGGTCGGGTGTGACGCGCTCTGCTTTCATCTCGCGAACGAGGCGCAGCATTGGAATGAGACGCCGGTTTGCCCTGGCATGACTGAGGGCCTCTCTCTGACAACGGTCGATTAGCGACGTTGTGTGCGACGGATGAAAGGCCCACGGCGTCGTCGGTGCAGCAGCGACGGACAGCTGACGGACAAGGCGACGGAGCATCTTGCACAGCCACTACTGTCGGTTCATCTTCTACTACCACTAGCGATAATAATGGTACGTCCCTTCACCTCGCAGAATACCCCTCCCCCATCGACACGGCTTCTAGTTCTACTCAGAGGCTATCCTCTCTCGTCGCGGTCCGTTGGCCAGAGTATGGCTTGCCGCTCACATGGAGCGCAAGCTCTCCAAAACACAGACCCTACAGACAGACATCCAGCAAGCCGCAGGCAAGTCGTTCTCTACCCCCAGTATCTTGCGAACCGTTTACCGCTTCACAGGTGCCATCATGGGCCAGGAGGTCGAGGTCATGGCCCTCCGTCTAAGTGGCCAACTCTTGCTGGGTGTCGTCCGAATCTATAGCAGAAAAGCAAAATACCTTCTGGACGACTGTAACGAAGCCCTGTTGAAAATAAAGATGGTGGCCGCATCTCCATTTTCTCTACTGTTACCGAAATAACACCCCCCTGTTTCAGGCATTTCGACCAGGTCTTGTCGACATGACCGAGGACCAACTAGCTGTCAACCGAAATGCCATCACCCTCCAAGGCGGACACCTCGACTTGGATGTGCTCATTCCAGATATCAACTGGTGCGTTGCTTCTTCACCAAACGACCCAACTAACGATGATTCAGGGACATTGATTTCGAAGATCGCATTGCTGAGCCTCAAGGACACCATGTTGCCCGTCAAGCCGACATCACACTTCAGACTGCCGAGGATTTCCAACTGGACTTGGATGATCCAGGTTATGGGTTTGATCTCGGTCCCTCTGACGGTATCGGCTCGCAGGACTTCAGCGAGCTCGACCTCGGTCTCGATTTCGGCGACGGCCCAGTCAGTGCAAAGGATACAGCCAGTGTTGTCGATGAAAGCGTCGAAGTGGGCAGGGATGCGCCAACTCCACGCAGTGCACACGAGTCTTTGGACTCGGCCATGAGAGGACGTGGACGTGCGGCAGACAAAGACCTAGACGTCTTTTCCTACAGAAGCAGGGAGGCATCTGAGCACCCATTTGGTGCAGAGATGGACATCGACATGCCATTCGGCCCGGACATTGCAGGCACAGACTTGGATCTTGGACTCGATTTTGGCGATGGCCTACCGTTGGAGCGGGAGAAGACGCCGGGTCAAACGCGCTCTCCCTCGCGGATGTGTAGGCTTTTTTTCTGATTTCTATTGAGCATGATATTGATTCCATACCAGCATCCCCACTCACGGAACTTCCTCAGACCCCTCCACCAATGGACTTCAACCTCACCCCTCGTGTGGCTTCGCTAGAGCCCCCCGAAGAACCGGAGCCAGACGCAACTAAGGCCAAGCGAAAGCCCAAGGAAAAGAAGCAAATCATCGATTCTGTCATCGAACTAGCAGATGGCCCCGGAGCTAGAGCAGGTCGTGGATTGGGCGCCCCAGTGGTCCGAGACATTAGCAATATTCTCGCCGAGCAGCATTTCCTCCCACGCTCTACCATGGTCATGCGTCTTTTGGAGATACGCGATGACCCCCTCGCTCACTTCTTACCGACAAAGGTCACACCGGAAGGAACATTCTTTTGTGCTGGCCCTCCTGGACTCGCGCCCGAGCTTTCGGAACTCTTTATGCGTCCCATGCAAGGCGGATTACCCTCCAAGAAGAGAGGGGCATCCCCCGACAAAGGCGGGAGGAAGAAACCACGCGTCGAGGAAAGCACACATGAAGAAGAGGTTGAACAAGGCAGACGCGATGCTAGCATCGCGCCGAGCGTTGCCATCCCCAGTGAAGCTCTCGGCGGTCGTGCCAGCTTTGCCCCGGGGGGCGGATTCGACTTTGGCGATGTGAGTGGCGGAGTGGACGATTTCCGAATGGACGTTGGCGGCGATTTCCCTGTGGCACACGACGAAATGGGGGCTGAACGTGCACGAAGTGTTGCACTGTCGGAGCGAAGCCGACTGTCGACTCCTGCAGCCGATGCGGAGGAAGGAGAGGGAACTTACGCTGACGTCAGTTCTGCGATCGCCGTGTTCGACGTCCGGTCTTCTCAGAGTCAAGAATCGGCCAACGAGGGTGAGGGCAAGGGCTATAGCAGAAATACTGTGAAAGCCCTCGGAATTGTTCGCAGGGAATTGCAACTCGAGGACGACGAGCAAGAAAAGGTGATCAGTTTTGCCCAGGTATCTCACAAAGCATCCCGGCGTGCGGCGTCGGCGTTCTTCTTTGAGCTACTTGTTCTCGGGACACGCGATTGCATCAAGTTATCTCAGAGTGCGCCATTTGAGAACATCGAAGTTCGGGCCAAGGACAGGCTTTGGGAACATCAAAGACATGGCTCAACTGCCCCGTCGATGGTTTCTGCGATGATGTAGGCTTGTTCTTCTTGACGCTTATTTTTCCTCTTATCTTGATTCCATCTACTGTGTTATGTTTTGTCTTGATTTCGTTGTGCACTGTCCAATTTACCTTGACAATGTTTGTTGTATCATGTAGCTCCTAGACCTGTCTCTGGTTTCCAATTTTACGGATCTATGTTTCCTACTAGATTGTATACTTTGCACTCCCTACACACGAGTTCCCACAAGAGAGCTAATTCACATTTTTTCTTAACTGGTGCAAGTCATTGGAAGGAAATAAGTGTGTGTAATGTACTCCATAGGTCGCATCAAATCAGTCATCCTAGAGAATCTACTCGTCACCCCCGCGGCTAAACGTTGAATCGATTGTCATGTCAAGGAACCCCCGGCATGAGATCAGTATGTCTGGCAGGACAAGGTACTCACGTTCATTCGTTGATGCTTTGCACGAAACCTACCCTTGCTCCATGCGAGTAATCAAATACGGATATGTCTACATATCATCGTCAGACAGAGGAGAGGCATGCACCAAACTCGGCAAGCGCTTACACGACTTCAAGAACGAGTCGCCTGCAGGAGCGAAAGGACACACCACATGAGCCTCTCCGAGTCTGAATCAACGATGCGCCAAAACGACCCACCGAGAATAGCGATGGTTCCCGTATCGAAGATGGACCCTGCAGCAATGATTGCCCCGACACATAGCCTGTTGTGTTGTTTTAATCAAGAAAATGCGACCTTGCTCGAGCGAGCGACAACAGATTTAAAAAAAAAAGGTAACCACCGCTGACCTGCCTGTGGGATCACTCATGTAGCGTCCAATGTTCATATCGCGCGGATCCAACGCCAACGTTGTCGTATTGAACACGAACGACACCATGGCTTGGGTATCACAAGGATAACAGTAGAAGCCGTACCCATAATCCGGGGCGGGCTTGGACCCGGGGATCTGAGAGTTGTACACGCGATGAGCCTCGGCGTCGTTGACGGCACAAACGTTGGGTGCTAACCTGATCATATATGGCAGCTACAATTTCATCGGCGATGTAGATGAAAGAAGTTCCCGTGTCGATGATCTACATGCGAATGGATTGGTGAGAGTGAAATGCTGCTATCGAGGTTGAACGCACGGCGGAAACCTCAGTAGGAACTTGAATAAGCGAGTTCACTAAAACGCCAGTCATGTCAAGTGTCCAATAAGTCTGATTGACGCATATATCAGTAGGCGATGGTGGGGGGGAACTAATGACGGTAACACCTGTGAGACGACTTGCACCCAGGAAATGTTGTTACTCCCTTTAACCTTCGACTGGTCGATACCCCCAAAACAAACCTTGGGCAGACTATCAAACCCGAGGCACGTGTCAGCAAGAACAAACGTGATCGGCTCACCTCAGAGCCGCGAGGTTGCGTCCGGGTCATATAGAAACTAAATAGAGGCGCCGGTAGCTGCGGCATGATATTCTCAAAAAACGTTTGCTTTCGAGAATTTGCGATCGTGCTAAACGCCAAGCCCGCAAGTCCATCGCTTGGCGATTGGGCAAAGCTTGCGGAAACATCGTGGACTGCGCCAAAAAACTGGTCATGCACCTTGAAAGATCCTACCGTGACCGTGTCCTGGGAGAGCGTTCCGTCTACAAAGCCCGATCCCTATCGAATGATGGAGAACATTGAGGTGTCACGCAAATGAATCGAACTCACGTATGTGACCTGAAAAGCTTCACCTGTATCACGGTATGTGGTACTCTCATTCGCCTGGAACGATCTAATTGTTCCACAACTACAATTGACGGGAACCCAAAGGTCTGTGCAAAAATAAGTTGATACAGTCATTTGCATAAGTAGGAGACCTACCAGCAGAACCCGTGTCCAAGTCGATCTCCAGTGACTGTGTGCGGCTTCCAAAGCCCATTGGACCATAATACTCGAAATCATCAACGTTGTCGGTGTCGTCCGAGAGGGGAACGTTGATGGCATTATCTATGCATCCGAGAGATCCAGCGCTGGCTACTCTTACCACAGTAGAGGAATTGAAGGATGAATTTGCAAACTGGAATTGAGAACTAGACGGAGTGATGTTGGTCGCGTAGTCGGATGCGCGGTTGTAGGTGTTTTGCAGAGAGGAGGGAATCGTATAACCAGGAGATGTACCCTGACCTACTAACAGAGCAGGGGCGTTTCGGAATTTCTGTCGGGTGGCAGCTTGCGCAGCGAGCTGTGTGGTTCTTGTCAGCGAATCTGAAAGCGGTCGCGGGCGCATACATACTGCAGTGTGTTTGTCAAGGTTAGGGAAGGACGGTGTGCGCCTAGTGAGAATTTTGCGAGATGCTCTATCAATATGTTTTGGGTTGTGACGACTTTTGTGGAGTGCTATACTGAGGGAGTGAGTAGTCAACCAGAGCATGAAGAGCGCCACGTGAAGCAGCATCGTAACAAATAAGAGAGAGGTGAGGCACTCAAGAGGGCAGTATAACCGCGTTATGAGTGATCAGAGATTGAGAATGGGGCCAAAGAATTACGATTTGAGCGGGAACGATCTCCTACACCGCATTTTGATTCTGGCGAATGGTGGAAACAAAACGGTGTATTAGAGAGAAATGGGGTACAGTTCGTGTACTGGGAATAGGTCGCGGGGGTGCAAGTAAGATATTAATTCAGTTTGCCTTTACTCTGTCTTTCGGCTTTGCGCCGAGTTTCCGAGGCTTTTGTGGACCAAGCATTTTGCGGCGGGTGTGGATCATGTGGGTATACATGATATAGAGGCCTAAATGCAGATGTTAGCGAGGGGTGAGGGGGATCACGTGATGATAAGTACCAGGGATCCAGACTAAGACCATTGCGGCTTTGAGCCAATCCTCGAGAGACCAGTTGGCGTAGAGACCGTGTTGCCACTCTGAGATGGTGCTAAGGGCGAGGAGAGCCTCACTGCCTGCACCGAGGGGGTAGAGGAAATAAAAGGTAGAGTAGCGGAGCCAAGTGAGCCAAGGAGGGGGGAGGAGACCAAGGAGACCAAGGGCATAGTACGAGTATCGGGGGACCTCTGTGAGGGACCAGGCCAAGACCATGGTGGTATAAATGGGGTTGGCGTGGGTGGAGGAGAAGCGAGCGACGATGGCCCAAATGAGGATCAAACGGGAAGAGACCTGCATGAAAGTGGTCGAGAGGGGAGACCTGACGAAACGGAGAAGGACATGGAAGACTTCGAGCGCGGCGAGAGACTGCACGGGGGCAAGCACGGACCAAGAGTACGAAAAAGTGGCTGGTACATAGCGAAGAAGCGAAGAAGCGAGCCGAGTAGAAAATGCGTTGGAACACGTCGACTGAAACGGCGAGGAAGTGCTGCTGGCGACGATACCGACGACGGTGACGACGAGGACGACGGCCCAGCCGACAGCAGAGACGACGTTGAACGCGAGGAGATACATGGAATGATATTATGTAATATAAGAGCATAGCTGAGTCATCATGGAGTGCTACAAACAATATACAACAAATGGCTGGTCGTCCCCGTTTTTTCTTACTAATACTCGCGCCCCTCCCCAAACGCGAGTCGATCATTGTCATCCACTCTCCTCGTCATGCTCCAGTACCAACAGCAGCAGCAGCCATCGGATGCACTCACAACACCCGTCATGCGTCTCCGCGATGATCCACAGCCCCCGACACCGAACCCACCCTCCCAATCCACCCAGCAACCCACAACGACCACCCGCCAGTCTCGCAAGCGCAAAACACCTCCATCATCAGCACCCGGTTTACCCCCACAGCCCCACTCCCAACAGCAGCATCCCCCACCACCACCGCCTCCACCGGGAATTCACCTTGGCCAGATGCTTCCCCCCCCACATGCACTTATGCCCCCTGGTATGGGCCACCCGCCAATGTACCAGTACGCACCTCCCGAATATGCACAACCACCCCCACCACCAGGCGAAGCTTCTCAACAGTCACTCAACGGCCAGAGCACCGACCCCTCAGAGGAGCCCACAAAGTCCGGCGGTCGCCAGCTCAGTCAAAGCAAGCGCGCTGAACAAAACAGGAAAGCGCAGAGGGCCTTTAGAGAACGGAGAGACCAGTTCGTTGCCGTTCCTCGTTCTCCGCCCGTCAGTCCATTTTTACTCACCGTTTCATATTAGGCGTGTCAAGGCGCTCGAGTCGCGCTCTCAACTTTTGGACGCCGCGCTCGCATCCGCCGACGAGGCAAATCGGCGTTGGGAAGAATGCAGAGCTCTCGTGGATCAACTCCGCATCGAAAATGCCGCTCTCCGTGCTGCGCTGAGCGGTCAAGCTCAGCTCAGTGGCTCGTTGGCACCAGGCCAAATATTAGCTGGTACACAATCACAGCCACCACAACAAGCACAGGAAGGTAGGCCAGAAGTGGAAAAGCTGGAGTCACCCGCGCCCAAGGAGTAACGGAGGTAGCCCATGGACGCACCGATTATCACTGCCATATCTGCATCCTCGTATTCGTTCATCTTCTGGATAGTAACCTAGCTCAGGCCACGCACCGAAACAATTTCTCCTTTTTGCATCCAAGGCGTGTCGCGTTGCACTTGGTCTGCGTTCTTGAGTGGGTACGTTGCATGGAAATCAGAGAGGACATGATGGTGAGAGGAGACGAAGAGCTGGAAATGCTGACAAGAGCAGCGGAAGGAACGTTTTATGTAACCCAACGCTTTGTCATCTCTCCCTCCTGCCTCACTAGACGAGTCGTGATCATTGCGCGTCCGAGATGCTGGTAGTCCGATCTCAATTATTCAAGTATTTATGTGCTCCTTCCTTCCACACCACTTGGCAACGACGGCCAACGCGGTGCAAGTCGGGAAGAAATTACGAGCTAATTTCCCACTGCGACAGTAATGTGGCCTTGCAATGATCGTTCCATTCCCCTTGCTGCTCTTTGCAATCTTGATATCCTCTGCTTCTACCCAGAACCGTTATGCACCAACTACCAATGCACCGTGCCCCCACAACGGCGTCCTCGTGCGCACGTTTACCCCACAGACCCAGGCATTGAACCCACAGGAACAGTCCTACGTTGGCGCGAGGGAGTCGAGTGCCATTCATAATGCATGGTTAAACTGGGTCGGGAACGCTTCCTCCATTGGCTACAGCTTCTCCCTCCTCAACGGGTCCTTGCCGAGGGTAGGTATCGCACTTGGTGGCCAGGGGTATCGCACCGCACAATTCGGCGCAGGTGTCTTCTCAGCGCTGGATGCCAGAAATACCACCGCGAACCTGTTGGGCACGGGCGGACTGCTCCAGGTCGCTTCCTATCTCGCCGGCTCATCAGGTATATCACTCACTAGGCGCTGTCGTGCAATCTCTTGACCACTGCGCCTAGGCGGATCATGGCTCACGGCCTCCTTAATACTCAACGATTGGCAGACGGTGACAGCGGTGGTCTATCAGGATGGATGTTGGACTTGGATCTTGTTGCTCCATCCGGTAGCAATATAGGCGACGCATATAACCAAAAATATTGGGGGAGCATCCTTGCAAGTGTCGACGCCAAGGCCAATGCATCAATGTTTGCTCTTTCGTCGTCTCCATGTGCCGATGTTGACATGTCCTGCTGTAGTGATATCAGCATGACAGACCTGTGGGGCCGAGCAGTCTCTTATCATTTTTTGAATCAAACGACCAGGAGTAATTTCTACACTAATGATACCGGACATGGCGCAGGTCAGCTTTGGTCGCAAGTTCCACTTCTACCCTCTTATATCAATCAATCGATGCCATTTCCTATCATCGCTGCCGATTCGCTACTCCCCAGTTCAACCTCTGTCGTGTCTCTAGACTCGGTAGTCTACGAGGTATGTACTCAAACATTCTCGTTTGTTCATGTGGCTGATAGTAACAGTTGACACCATTCGAATTCGGGTCATGGGATCCAAACCTCTCTGCCATGACTCCAATGGCTTATTCTGGCACGCGTCTAGTAAACGGACTTGCTTCCGGTACATCCGCTTGCGTGACAGGATTTGACCAAGTGTCTTTTATAATGGGTTCGAGTGCGAGCATCTTCAACGTATATAATTTCTGGCGTTTCCTTGTCCGAGTTGCTCATCGCTTTTTCTTTTGTAGGTTGTAGACGGGTCGAACGGGAATTTTACAGGTTTCGACAAGCAGAATGGTGATGTCACAGCGATGCAGTTTTTATACGATCAACTGTCATCGAGGGTGCAATCACGTTCCTTCAATGTTGCCAATTGGCCGAATGTGAGCGGGAGCTTTGCTACGCGCCAAAAGACCTACATCTAATGATGTCGAAGTCATTTCAAGGTATTAACCCCGTCACGTTCCATGATTCCTCTTCACAGTGGCTCTCACTCGTGGATGGTGGTTCCAACTTGGAGCAAGTACCCCTTGGGTCGTTGTTCACGAAAGCAAGAGCACTCGATGTAATCGTCGCTGTGGACGCAAGTTCAGACGACTCCAATCAATGGCCAAAGTCAGTCACTCTCGTTCCGTCGTACGAATGACTCTGTGAACGCAATATTTGACAGTGGAACGACACTTCTTGCTACTTCGCAGCGAATTTCGTCCCTCCTTTCTTCATCTCATCAAGCATTTCCTCCTATTCCATCCTCAGCACAGGACTTTGTCTCCACAGGAGTTAATCTAAGACCGACGTTCTTTGGGTGTAATCCAAGTCAAATTCCTGCGGAGTACCCATTGATCATCTATATTCCTAATTCTCCTCCGCTGGATGGCAGCCCTCCCGCTTCCAAGTAGGTTCCCAACCTGTTTTCTCCCTCTCTTCACACACTCACCTTCGTCCATTGACATCAAGTACTGGAGACTTTCAATTCCAATATAGCCCTCTTTCAGCCACCATCCTAATCAACCAAGCTTTCCAAAATACCCTCGGTGGCTTCAAACCAGACACCACTTCTTCCGACCCAAACTGGGGAAAATGCCTGCAGTGCGCCGCGCTCGATCGGGCTCGGCTCAAGCTTTCCCCAGCGCCGCAGCGATCGGATGTTTGCGCGCAGTGCTTCTCGCAGTACTGTTATGACCCGAACGACCCACCGAGTGCGAGCGAGCTTCCGGGGAGGGACTTTGTCTATTCGAATTCAGACTTTGGCTTGGAAAAGGTAGAGGCGTTCTTGAATCGAGACAAGGGCGCCATCATCGGTGGGGTGTTGACCGTGGCGTTTCTGATCGCAGGAGGGATCGCGTTCATGTGAGTGTCCTTGTTGACGACCCCGACACGGGTGTTTGGCTGACCTGCACTGTAGTTTCTGGTGGCGGAAGCGGGAGGAAAGCAAAAGTCGGTATACTCGCGTGCACGAGTTGAGAGACGACGACGAGCCCTGGAAATATTATGAAAGTTACCATGCAGAGTATGAAATGCATCGGTTGTCACTCTTCTGAGCGTGGATGTTCTCTTTAGTATCTGGTAGATATGGGTTTGGACTCTGTGGACACTTGATGAGACCGGCGATGCGATGTGTATATACCTATTTACATAACAAGACGTCTTTCCTTTTCGCTCCTGCATGAAAGCAAAACCGACCATGATATTGGCAAGACATGTGAAGCATACATATAGACACGTCGTATATCATATCAAATCATCCAAAGTCATATCACTAGGTCCAGATACATGCTCTAATGTCGTATGCTTAGTGGGACTTTGAGAGCGTGCGTTCAGGCTTTGGTTCGTCAGAGGTGGTCGGGAGACCCGAGTGAACAGCGAGCGTGGTTTGCTCTCCATTGGCACCACCGAAGATTTGTATAACTCAATTTCGTGACGCAGCTCATCGTTTGACGCCGCCAATGCATCACATTCGCGCGTGCACACAAGCAGTTTCTGCACCCGACCAAAAAAAAAAAAAAAAAAAACATCTTGAGAACGAGCACTCAGAAAGGGGCAGTCATACGAACCTGCTTCGTATCTGCGAGCTCCTTCCGTATCCGGTCCACATAGACTATCCTCTGGGCTGGATTGTGATGTCCGAGTATCTCAGCGTTAAACTGACTGAGACGTTCGGCTTCTTCCTCTGCCAAGTTGTTCCGTGCCAAAAGTCCTTCCGTCTCATCCAACAACTTATAGTATGCATCTTGGAATCGAGAGGCGTCGGTCAGTTCGAGGCTCAGCCTGTGCACATGATCAACGATGAGTGTACTCGATTGAATGCAGACATACTGCTCCATCTCTGCCTTGAGCGTCTCTTCGGCCGTCTTGCTCATGCGAAGCTGCATAGACAATTTTTGTGCCACGTCCCGCTCTTTCTGCAAGGCTGTCTTGTGCTGAGACGCCTGTTCGACGAGTTGTCTCTCCACAGCATTAACCTTGTCCTGTAGAACATCCCTAGATTGGCAAATCTCTGCTAATGAGGCTCGTTCGTTAGCGAGATTGCGGTTTGCCTCTGCGAGCTCCGTGTGGAGTCTTTGAAACTCAACACTGGATGCTTCACGGAGAGCGATGTGACTTGCCACCTCCTCCGCCAAAGCGCGGTTCGTAGACTGTTCTTGCAGAGTGACATTCTCCAAATCGTTTACTCGCAGCCGCATGTTGTCCGCTAGACTACGGTAGAAACCGTGCGCTGCATCATGGTACTCAACTAGGGCCGCTAGAGCATAGCCCTGCGCAATGTCCAGACAGAGGACTGCCAGCTCGTTTTCCAAGCCAGAGATATCGTCATCGCGGCCGTTGGATTGATCAAAAACATTCTCCCGGACTAGTCGAGAATAGAAAGTGGTTTCTTCTTCAGCATCTTGTAGCTGCGTAAGCAGGAGCTTGTTCTCCTCATTGGCTTGACGTATGAGATGAGCTAGTTCTGTTACTTGACCCTCCGAGTTGGCGAGTTTCCGCTCCAGACGTAACGAACGTGATTGCAGCACGAGGAATTCCTCCTTGAGGGTCGCATGCGCATTGGCGGGCACTGTCGTGGACACGAGTCGCGCATATTCTACTGCAACATGGCTGAGGGCTATCTTGCACTGTTCCATCTGAAATAAAAGCTCGTCTTGCCGGTCCTTGGCCTCATCCCGAGCTGCACAAGCTGCTTTCTGAGCCTCTTTCCCGTTCTTCTGTGCAGCATCGAGTTGCTGCCGCAAGTTCGTGGAGTCGGCGCGTAGTTTCATGGTTTCCTCGTCGGCCTTCTTTCTGACGTCGTCCAAACAAGACTCGAGCATCTCTCGTTTCTTCCGCTCTGCTACTAGTGTCTCCTCCAACTCTGTTACTTTCTTATCACGTTCCTTTATTTCCTCTTTCCGCTTCGCCTCCACACTCGAAAGTGCCTTCTTGGTATCGCCGTTCTCGGCTTCTCGTTTCGCAAGCTGATTGCGCTCGTGCTCACACATGCGCAGCTTGGTACGTAGTTGCTTGATCTCGGTTTGCTCGGCAACACCCGTCTTTTTCAACTCCTGGACGCGCAATTCGTACGCATCGTTCTGCTTGTTCAACTTGTCCAGCTTCCCGGATTGTTCAGTGTTTGTCCTCGTCCAACGAGCGAGCTCAGATTTGTGGCGGTCGAGTTCCGCTTGGTGCTGCAAGGCGCGTGAGAGGGGAAGGGGTCACGCGACAGAGTGGTGACGTACGTTTTTCTTGTCGTCTGCATGGACTCTTTCCAAATCGTCGATTCGCTTCAGGAGAACTGCATAGTGATCATCACCTACATGTTTCCCGATGACTGTTGACGGTTTGGAGTTTTTCGAGGCAGGTCGCGCGGCTGTACTAGATGTACTGGGTGCTGTGTTCAAGTCAGACCAGTAGCTTGTGTCATCTATGAGACGCATTGTAACTTATGTACCTGAGGCATCTGAGGCCTTGTCGGAGACTACTGCGAATTTCTGGTTGATCAACAGGATTTCATCAGGACGGGTAGCTTGAGTACCTTTGTCCGAGTTGACATTGAACCGACCTTTATTCAATAGCATGTCGTGGTCACAATAGTACTGCTTGTGCTTATGTAATTAGGCGAAAACAACACGCGACGCGAGAGGTCACATGATTTATTAGCCCTATCATAACCACCACATTTTGCATCCCCTGCAGCTCATCTCCCTGTCTGTCCTTTTGGACACGCCTGCCTGCCGTCGCCCGACCTCTCGGTTCTACCCTGGGCCTGGCGTGGGCTCTCAACCCCGCTTTGCCGCATCAACGACATCACCCAACTACGGTTTCGCCGCGTTCCTTCAAATGGAACGTGCGAACTCGATCAATCGATCATAGCCCATCGGCCGTCTCTGCTTTGGTGACTACAGGTAGTCGATATAGTAACCGGTTGACGGCATATGTAGTACAGCCGAATTCCTGTTTTCCTCATCCGTGGCCAGCGGGGGCAGTCATCGGTAAAACAAAAGTGTGCTTTACCCGTTTTCCTTGGGAAAATTATCCTTTTTTTATTTTGCTGACCATCGTCCGATGAAAGCTCTCGAAGAGTAGTCAATACGTTGACGTTACATGACGGTTCTGCAGATTCGCGGCGGCCACAGGCCATATTAGCCCGCCGTTGCCGGCCTTCTTCAGGCGTAGGGAAACCCTACCACGGTAGTGGTGCGGGTTCAAAGAGCCCCTGGAACGCTCCATCTCTCGATTTCTCGAAGTCACAGCATGTAACTTTCAGTCCTTTCAGTTTCTTCTAGTACCTAATGCAACTATCGTGATGCATAGGTCATCCATTTTCCTGTCTTCTCTAGGGTCACACCATCGGAATGAGACATGCGATGCACCCTTTCGATTCAATAGACAGTTCTAAAGACTCGTCGTGAGTAATATATGGTCTTCCTGTTCGATTTATTGACATCAAGATGATCGGGCGGATACTGAACTGGTCATCGGGTGTTCCTGACCTTGATATTGACTATAAAACGCTGCGCCGTCACTGTGCAGTATCGAGTTATCATTCCCTAGTGTTTTCGCATTCCTCTGAAATGGTGTCCAAGCAAACCCCTCCTTTCCGTACTGAGCATCTCGGCTCGTTGCTCAGACCTGACTATCTCCTGGAAGCACGGGAACGACTGGACAGGAACGAGGTGACTCAAGAACACCTCCGGGAGCTCGAAGACAGGGCCATCGTAGAGGCGGTCAACCTTCAGCGTGAAGTTGGCATACAGGCATTCACAGACGGCGAGTACAGGTCGGTGACTCGATTATACAGCTGAATACCACATTGACGCCCCACTAGGCGACACGTGTATGTACCGCAGGGATGCACGGAGTTGACAGCTGATTTCATGAATGACCAGATTCTGTGATGGATTCTTTGAGTATCTAGAAGGCTTTGAACGTACGATCTTCTTCCATATTTATGTTCAATGAGACCAATGCTAGTGACTGTTAAAGAGGTTCACAATCCACCGTTGGAAATTTTCAAGGTGATTTGCCAATGAAAACATTCACTCCTCCGCTTAGTCAATGTCTCATAAAATAATAGCTCTACATTCCTGACATACAGGCTTTCGTTACCAACGGTAAGAGCGCGTCCATGGGTCATAGGAACGCCTGCGGTCAACACTATTATCCAGACACCAAGCCAGCGGCTACTATACTATGCACGGGCAAGATCAAATACGTCAAGTCTGGCTATATCCCGCAATTCGAGGCACTCAAGAAACTCGTCCATCCTGACGAGGTGAAAAATATCAAGTTGACGATGACAACCCCTGAGTGGCCCCATCTACACCACGGTATACGCTTTCCTTCGTTAGTGCTTCAGGAAAACTCACGGGAATGATCAGGAGAGCACACATTCGCGCCCGAGGTATACAGTGACCGCGAAGACTTTTTCAATGACATCGCCGCTGCGTACCGACAGGAGCTCGAGGTGTTGTATGCTGCCGGGTGCCGCAACATCCAAATCGATGGCCCGCTCCTTACATTCTTCTGCGACACCTCGGTACTGAAAGGACTGGAAGACGAGGGGGAAGATGCTGATGCACTCCTCGACGCGTACATCCGGCTGTACAACAACTGCCTCGCGACGCGTCCGCGGGACATGACAGTCGGTCTGCACCTCTGCCGAGGAAACTTTAGACACTCGATCCACTTTGCGGAGGGGGGATATGATGCGATCGCGAGGAGGTTGTTCAATGACGTGAACGTGGACTGTTTCTACCTCGAGTATGACACCGCGCGCGCGGGTGCGTTCGCATTCTGCCTTGTTCCGTTATGAGTTGTTGACGCGTGACGTTGCAGGCACGCTCGAGCCGCTGAAATATCTTCCGAAGCACAAATCTGTCGTGTTGGGACTGATCACGAGTAAATTCCCGCAACTGGAAGACAAGGAACAGCTGAGGGAACGGGTGTATGAAGCGGCACAGATCGTGGCGAGCGGTGCGGGAGAAACCGTAGACGAAGCGTTGCAACGGATTTGTGTCTCTCCGCAGTGTGGATTCGCGTCGCACGAAGAGGGCAATCTGCTCACGCTGGCGGACATGAAGCGAAAGCTGCAGCTCGTGAAGGAGCTTGCTACGAGCATCTGGGCGGATGCGTGATGGACACATATTAGGCGCCGCGGCGGTATTCTGCACCGACGTTTACCGGATTTAGTATGTCAGCGGCAAAAAGCGTATTCGAAATTGCCATTTCCATATGTGCATCATATTTCGTCATCGTAAAGGTCGTACCAAACTAAATAAGGAAATGAGACCAAGAATGTATATGGAGTCAAGAATGGGGGGGAGGAACAGAGTACTGTCACGTGAACAGGCAAGCCTGCGAACGCAGAGCCTCAAAGGAACGCAAGATGAAAGGGAAACATAAATTAAAGGTCACGCAACGAGAAGCACCTCCGAGAGTCCTGCCAGCGTCATCAGTCGACAATAGTCCCAGTAGGATAATGGTCGCACCAACCAGCACAATATGCGAGTAGTCCATGATGCATGTCATAAAGGTGTAAGGTGGCGGAATTTCTTGTATACCTGCATGGCAAAATTTTGGGGAAGACAAGGGAATGTGTGGTGTCGGAAGTGAGGAAAGCCTGTGGACACTCCACGCCGTGGATACCAAGAGACAACCGCAGATACACGGGGGTATGATGCGTATGAGTGCATGATGGATACAGAACGATAAAAATTATCGGCGCATGACTGTAGTGGGTATAGCTGGCCATGGTGTCGAGACTAGGTGGATAGGGGAAATGTGTTGTACAAGCTGCACATTCTGGACGACGGGACGATGGTGTCGTAGCGGTGAGGACAAGATAAGCGGTGAGAGGGTATGAATTTTTGATTTGATGTTGCTTGAGGTGCTTGTATTCGAGATAGGTGCAGAGCCCTGGTATTTCTCCTATCACAAAAACAAGCGGAACAGTGCATTACAACACAGTAGAGTGCGTGTTCGCAAGCAGACTGCTCCAGATTCGCCTCCTCAGTCCTCTCCAGTACGCACCGTCCGCGTAGCCAGTGTTCAGAGCCCGCCATCGAGAACACCTCGCACGTCCCTGACCTCGCCGAGATCGGTGAGGAAAGGACATAGGTCGGTGAGTTCAGTGTCGTGGGGATCATTAAACCACGACGAGACAGGAACTGCATTATTGGGGTGAAAGATATATGAAGCCGGGGAATTGTCCAAGATGATGGTATCGGCGATGGGTCGTCCTAATTGCGAAAGGTCCTGTAGAGAACTTGAGATGCATCCATAGTCAGTGGCGACAGTGCATACCTTGACATAATTACCCTTGTGGTTGTAACAACTCTCCCGGAATAATCGATGAGAGACGACACGGTGGATGTCGAGTTTGTCCAAAACCGGATCTGCGTACTGTACAATGGTTGAATGGACTACCAAAATCGCGACCCGAATACGAGACCGACCTTGCTTAGGCTGGCGGTGAACACCACCACTTCGTATATCTCGCCCATCTTCTTCAAAAAGTTGTCGACGCCTGGCCGCTTTATGACGTAAACGTTATGCCAATGATATTCGATTTCCACTGGCACAACGTAATCTGCGTGTTGTATGGACTACAAGGCCAAAGCTGAACCGAGTATGAAAATGAAGGCAACTGGTCATTCTTACCTTGAAGCTGCTGTGAACAAGGGTTTCATCCAAGTCCAAAACAAGACATTTGCGCCCCGCGTGCTGGGGTGCAATCGGGGGCAGAAGTGGTCGCGGTATGCCGTCCTAAAACACAGGTCAACCTGGCCCATGACCAGTCGGGGTAACACCTACTGGTCCAATTGGGATGCCAGCTCCCCCATTCATTATGAGGGCATCTTCGTCATCCTCTTCCATGGGTTCTCCTTCCTCTGGTTCTGCTTCTTCGCTCTCACCATGAACCTCTTCGTCGGTAAAGCTACCATCAGAATCGCTTGTTGTTGAATGCGACGTATCCCCGACATGGGGGTGTGCGGTAGCCGAAGACGTGTGAGATAGGTCAGAGTGCGAGATGGGGTGTGGGGAGAAAATGTCGGGCCCTGTTGAGCCAGGGGGTTGTACTGCCCCGCTTGTGACACCCTCGGTCTCTGATGGGGGCAATAATACTTTGGTTGGCGTTGGGGGGATGATGACTTCAACATCCTGATTGGTCACTGGAGACGGGTCCTTGGGAACCGATATAGGTGCCGGAACCACTTTTTCCCGTTCCTTCTCCTGAGACTCACCCTCGGGACGCTGTTTCTCGTTTGAGGCGGGGGGGTCTGCAGGTTTACTGGCGCTCGGACCCTGGGCGGGGATATCGGGGATGTCGATGTCAATGGCATGAGCACGGTCGTTGGGTGTAACGCATGGGACGAGTTTGCGGACAAGCTTTGAAATAAAAGAAGCCTTCTTGGGGGAACGTTGTGAGCCACCCTTGGACTTGTTCACCTCTTTCGAGGGAGCACGTACAGGAGGGCTTTTGTCCGGGACAACACTTGTGGAAGCAGGAGGCTTGGCGGCCTTTAACTTGCGAGAGAACCTGCGACTGATATTGCTGGATGTCGCGGTAGAAGACCCGGTTGTGGTGGTATTTGGCTGGGTGGTGAAGGTGGCGGTAAGAGAGCCCTTGTCCTTGTCTTTCTCTGCATGGCGTGTGCTGTCACGCTCGTCTGGGGAAACGAAGGTGGAGACGGTTATGGACGGATTCTGGATGTTGTCCTTGTCTGCTTCGGAGGTGGGCGTGAAGTCGTGCGCCTGCGCACCGAGTTCGACGTTGGGTGCGCCGTTCCCGTTTACGGATATCTGCGGGGCAGAGACGGAAGGGTCGCTGCGCTTCTCGGGGACTGTATCTTCCACGGGAGGTGAGGAGTTTCGAGGAGTCGCCATGGGCGGTCGAAGTCGTTCAACGATAAAAAAAAAACGGGATGAAAAATGGGAAGAAGTGGGTTGGGGGATACGGAGGGGGGTATGTTGTGGGTATGAAATGGGGTGAGGGTGGCAGGAGGAGGAGGAGGAGGAGAGGGCGGGGGCCAAGTTTTTGTACGTGATCTCGTCTTCACACGCGGCCGTCTCGTGCACACAATGTGGTCAACGTTTGGGATCAGAAAAGTACTACGACTACAAGTCTACTCCCCGCCCATCTCGAACAAGTAGTTTGCCGCCAACTCCTCGTTCTTGTCGCACGCAAAATACGCCTCGATCACGGCCTCGCGAGAAAATCCGAGCGCTTGGAGCTGCGCTTCCGACGTCAGCATATCCGTCTTTTCTCCGCGTTTCACGACTCACCCGCTCAATGGCTGCTTGTTCCTCCGGCGTAATGTTGACGACCTGCACCCCTGGAAGTCCCTCTCCTTCAACCTCACCCTCCTCCCCACGCTCAGCCAAAATATTCAACAGCTCCTCTGGATTTTGCGCAAGCATCTGCGCAATCCCTGGATTCGCTGCAGCAAGCTGCTGGATAAGTGGCTGAAGAAGTGCAGGGTTCTGTGCCACCAATTCGCGCAGTTGTGCCATCTGGGGGTTGTCTCGAAGCGCCGACAGGCTCGTGCCACCTAGGCCAGCGCCAGCACCGAGTCCAAGACCACCCTGCTGCTGTTGTTGCCGTTGCTGCGCAAGCTAATACAACAAAATGTATAAGGAGAAAAATTGTACATCCAAGATCATAGTAAGCAAACCTGAAACAGATTTTGTGGCTGATCGGAGGCAGTGGCTGGTGCTGACGCAGCGACAGGAGGGGGGGCAGGTTGACCTGGCCCAGCAGACGGTGCAGATCCCTGCTCGGAAATGAGATGTTCGGGAATACCCTGCGACCACGCGATTAGGATTTACGCCCGTTCCACGCATATAGCCCCGTCTACTCACGCTGAACAGGTATTCGACGGCACGTTCGGGGTTATTGAAACTCGCCCTCAAGGCGCGTACGACTTGATCACGTTCAAAACCCATCTCCATCATGTTCTGTATCGTACTTTGGAGGGAGACTCCAGTGATAAAGTCGCCCGCTGCAGGTTGGGTTGTCTCTGTAACGGGAGCGGCCGCAGCCGCAGTGGGCGGCGAAAGTGTAGAGGGCGCCGGGGCGACTTCAGGTGCTGCTGGTGCGATGGGTTGTGCGGGTGGGGATGCAGCGGCGGGTGCGGCAGATGAAGATGAAGATGAAGTGGTAGGTGTAGTAAAAGATGGCTTGGGCTAGGATTGTGAGACAGGTTGGACCAAAAGTGGGATCATCCGACTTATCCGTACCTTTGCGACCATGAGCACCAGAAAGTCCTTTTCCTTGATCTCGCATGATGCCACGGTCTTGGAATCGAGGAGTACTCTACCTGATCAAGGCGGATGGATAAGCGAGTCGGAGATCGAGAGAGATGGGCGTACCAGCATAGATCAACTTTTGCGTCTCAACTGGGTGGCCATGGGCTTCAAAGATCTTGTCCTTGAGCTGTCCTACGGTTTCTTCACCGTCAGCATCGATCTGGAAGCGTGTTAGACGTTGCCATCGGACTGAGGTGGTCGTGCTTACCTGGAAGACCTTCTGCTGCAGTGTCTTTATCGTTATCTTCATTATGGACCAGAGCAAGCTCGACTACATCTTCCATTGCGTGACATCACGCTTAATCACAATGGTCACGTAAATGTCACATCACACAAACAGGGTGTCCGGGGTACTGATCGGCATGCAGCCAGAGGGGGGCAGAAGCGGCGTGGCGAAGGTGAATGAGCTCGACGACAACGACAGCCTCTCGCCCGATGGAGCCAGTCCCCGGCGACGACTATCTGCGCAGAATCGCGGCGTTCATTAGACTCAACGAGAAGGGTCTTGCGGAGGCTGGCTTTCAACGTCGCCGCCGTCAGCGCACCGCTACCTCCCAGCCCTCCGTATTCAACCCGGTCGGCTGGTTCATCCCCACCGACGCCCACCAACTACCTTCACCTCGCCCTGTAACATTCGTCATTGATACCCACCGTCTCTTCTATGTTCTCATGCGTATCGAGTTTATGGGCATAGATGTCGGCTCTCTCGATGTCACCGTCAACAACCCTTCCAAGCCAATGCATTATACACACATCGACATCGGCTCAGCACCCGATAAATCCGAAACCCTTTCCCTTGCCTCCTTCCGCTCCTCACTCTCCGCCGTCTCCGGTCTTTCCTTGGGAAGCGGCTGGTGGGGCCGGCCTGAGCAACAGAGCATCGATGCTCAACTCAAATACATTTATAGTAGCTTCACCAAGATCCCCGCTCTCTCGCTAAGGGCTCCTGGACCCAAAGTCATTGCCGAAATGAAAGATGATCCTCCGAACAGGAGTGCCCTTCCCCTTGACGCCTTCAAGAACCTCCAGTCTCTCGAGACCGTTGACATCGACCCCCGCACTTTGATTGGCTGGGATAGGCTCGCGGAATCCCTTCGTTGCTTGACTATCAAGCGGAGTGGCTTGGAGGATGTCACCGACATATTCATCGGATCAATACTTGATGACCAAGCACGCAGGGACGGATCACTCAAGGACCAGAGAACGACGCATCGCAGACAGCTTTCCTGGGGGAACACAACACTGCCTGCCTCTGTTCCCGAGGACGTCGAGGAAGTGGCGAATATGTCAGAGCAGCCCTCACTACCTTCCCCTTCTTCGGCTCTCTCTTCTTACAAGTGGGGGCTGCTTAAGCATCTCTCCCTCGCCGACAATGCCCTCACGTTCTTCCCGACCGACCCCCTCCCATACCTTGTCTCCGTGACGCACCTCGATCTATCTTCGAATCTCCTTGTCTCTGTGCCATATGGGCTATCTGTCCTTCATAATCTTGTCTCGCTCAATCTCGCTGACAACATGATCGATTCTGTTCTGGGAATCTACACCCACCTCGGACAGGTTCTTTACTTGAACCTCTCCGGTAACCGTCTCGAGTCTATCTGTGGTCTCGAACGCCTCATGGCGCTTGAACGGGTAGACCTCCGCTTTAATCACATTGATGAGAGTGCCGAAGTTGGACGTCTTGCGACGCTTCCTAACGTCGAGAAGGTGTGGATCGAGGGCAACCCGCTAACGGAGATAGAGGACAACTACCGTACTGCGTGCTTCGAGTTCTTTCACAAGGAAGGGAAGACCATCTCATTGGATGGCACTGCACCGACGTTTTACGAGAGAAGGGGGCTTGCGCCCGTTGCAGTTGAGCAGCTGGGTTCTGCGAGAGACGTGCCCATGCCAGCATCCCCTCCCATCGTTCCAATCGGGACCGCGAAGACGAAGGGGGATTACGGCATGGCAACGAACGCGGTGACCTTGCGAACGACGTCTCGTGCTGTTTCAGGCAGACAGAAGAAACGCAAAGGGAAGCGTATTGTCGATCTGAACGGAGATGGAGAACAGCAAGTGTTTTCGCCAGGCCCTCGGTCGAGGGGGTTGGCATCTGTTGCCGCGTTGCAGACGCAGCGTTCATCATCTACGTCGCCACAGAGACCCAGCCCACTTTTGCCGGACAGACACCAACGTTCATATTCGGCATTTGAGCCACCTAATGGCCGAATAGGAGAGAGCGGGGAGAGTCAGATCAGAGAGGCAGAGTTGTACCGGGCGCGGATTGAAGCGCTGCGGTCTGACATGGGGGATGGGTGGTTGAAGGTGTTTAGCCAGAGCCAAGTAGGGAGCTGATGTTTTTATACATGAGTACGGGGTGACTGGGGTCCGTTTCGAGTATATAGCCGTGCCAAATGGTTTTTGGTTGAATTTCTCACACCAATTCCGTCTCCAGCCAAAGTTGCTTGTGGCCATCGTCGCTCTTTACAGTACCTTTCATCTCTTTCTATCATGGGTGCCAACCTCTCAAAAGCCCTCAGTGAGCCCAATACTCACCTAGTAAACGTCGTTGCTCACCACACGCCTCGTCAGGTCGTCTGTTTGGCAACAAGGAAATGAGGCTGCTGATGCTTGGCCTCGATGCCGCTGGCAAGACGAGTATGCCACCCCATCCACTCGTGCATACACTCGCTCACCCGTTGCCACCCAGCCATTCTGTACAAACTCAAGTTGAATCAGTCCGTCACGACGATCCCAACTGGTCCGTCTTTCCGTGCATCTAATTCCTTTACTGACACGATAGCCCAGTCGGCTTCAATGTGGAGACGGTCACCTACAAGAATGTCAAGTTCAACGTTTGGGACGTTGGAGGTCAAGACAAAATTCGTCCGTTGTGGAGACACTATTACACTGGCACCCAGGGCCTCGTTTTCGTGGTTGACAGTCAGGACCGAGAGAGAATTGACGAAGCAAAACAAGAACTGCATCGTATACTCAGCGACAGAGAGATGAAGGAATGTCTACTACTCGTCTTTGCCAACAAGCAGGATCTTCCTGGAGGTGGGTGAATATCTGCTGCATCTAATATTCCTTTTCTTCATACCTCCCCAGCCATGTCGCCTGCAGAGGTCACTGAAAAGTTGGGTCTGCACCGTATGCGCGACCGTTCGTGGTATGTCCACCCCAGGTACGTTTTTATTTATTTATTTCTAGGCCACGCCTAATCGGGTTGGTTACAGTTGCGCAACGACGGGTGAAGGCCTTTTCGAGGGCCTTCAGTGGCTGAATCAGAACGTGAAGAAGCGTCAACCTTGAACATGCACGTGCAGTATCTTTCTTCATGCTGCTTGGCGTCTTACCCAGTTTATAGAGGTCTTTAATTCTGTCTCCCAGTCTCGTCGATACCCATGTTATGCTCTTTTTCTTACGGCCTGCGACGATCCGTTTTTTGCACGCACGACAGACTACCTGATTCTCGTCATGTCCTTTTTATATACACTTGTCTTGCACAGTTCACTCCCTCTTTCCTTTCCAATCAAACTCTAGGTACATCACTTTCCGCAGTCGTAGTTTTCTCTCGAAGTTGGCCGGTTATATTTTTCTTCTAGTCATTTAATGGGAGGAGCTCCCTTGTGAAGTTGTGACGCCCGATGCTAAATTTTATCGCGGACACTGATCGATAATCATTGACGCCGTATACCAGCACTGTAATACCCTTGGAGTCGCAAGAATGTCGTGCTCACCGGGCTGGGCCCACATAAATGCGACCTCATCACCAACCGCCCCTTCGCATGATGCTCTCGCCTCTTCGCGCAACTAGACTCGCTCATCCGCACCAGCTTCAAGTGGGCAGGAGACTCGGATCTGCCGTCCAAGGCTTCACAGAATCCGTGGGAAACACGCCTCTGGTGAGAAATGACAGTTGGGCCCCGGTGTCAGACAAGCATTCAAACACGTATAGATCTATCTCAAAACACTGTCCGAACAGACCGGATGCAACATATTTGGCAAGGCCGAGTTCCAGAATCCTGGAGGCAGCATCAAGGACCGCGCCGCCGTCGGGATCATCCAGGATGCAGAAGAAAAGGGCCGGTGAGTAGTAGCTGCTGACGTGTTGCGGGTGCTGATGGATATGTTCCCATACTCAGTATACGACCCGGTGGTACGATCGTGGAAGGGACTGCTGGAAACACCGGCATTGGTTTGGCCCATGTGTGTCGATCCAGAGGCTACAAATGTGTGATATTCATGCCCGACAGCCAGGTGCGCGTATATCACTGGCCGTGCACATCTGACGCCTCGGCTGATCGTCTGTAGAGCCAGGAGAAGATCGATCTGCTGCGCATGCTCGGTGCAGAGGTACACCCCGTACCAGCTGTCCCCTTTGAGAACCCACAAAACTACAACCACCAAGCTCGAGAGTACGCTGCCAAGTTGGACAACGCCGTATGGACCGACCAGTTTGACAACACCGCGAATGCCTACACGCACTATCTGACGACCGGTCCAGAGATTTGGGCGCAAACGCAAGGTGAAGTCGATGCGTTCGTGTGTGCGACCGGTACCGGTGGGACACTGGCTGGTGTAGGTAAGTACTTGAAGGAAAAGAGCGGCGGGAAGACGCAAGTATGGCTTGCGGATCCTCCTGGGAGTGTTTTGCACACCTACGTGTCAAGCGGGGGAAAGCTCGTCGAGCGCAAGGGCAGCTCGATTACCGAAGGTCTGCCTATAATCCATCTGTCAATGTCGCATGCTCACGCGCGTGGTTCTGCAGGGATTGGCCAGGGCCGTGTCACGGACAATCTGGCGACCTTTGTCAACGATTTAGACGGATCGCTCATGATTGCGGATGAAAAGTCAATAGTGATGCTATACCAGCTCTTGGACACCGAGGGTCTGTACCTTGGCGCAAGCTCGGCTCTGAACGTCGTTGCTGTCGTGGAGCTTGCGCAAAAACTCGGCAAAGGTGCGTTCAAGGACATCTCCTCTTAGCATAGCTAACACAGGGATGATGATCAGGATCGAGTATCGTCACCGTATTGTGCGATGGTGCATATCGTTACCAGGGTCGGCTCTTCTCCAAGCAGTGGTTACGGTCCAAAGAGTTGTACGACGTTATACCGGAACACCTGAAAAAGTATGCTGTCCTGGACTAGTGTGATACATCGTTCTGTTACTGGTGTCTAATGGCACTTGCGTTCGCCATGGTCTGACTCATGCAAGCATCATGATCGCGAAGAGGGTTACTATATCCTCCTTCCATCAGCGGCTGTCCCTTTTGACCCTGCAAGCAGCCCTCTTGCAGAACGTCAGAGAGGCGTACGGCAGCCTCGCCTCTCCAGAGCAAACCCACTGGTCTGAAACGATGTCAGCCCGA